>JASTWF010000057.1:1815993-1848624 GCA_030390025.1 Squalus acanthias | reverse complement strand
GAGAGAAGAACGAGAGCGAGCGTGCGTGAGAGAAGCGAGAGCGAGCGTGCGTGAGAGAGAGCGCGAGCGAGCGAGCGTGAGAGCGAGCGAGAGCGAGCGTGCGGAGAGAGAGAGCGAGCGTGAGACGAGCGAGAGCGAGGTGCGTGAGAGAGAGAGCGAGCGAGAGAGCGAGCGAGAGCGAGCGTGCGTGAGAGATTGCGAGCGAGCGTGAGAGCGAGCGAGAGCGAGCGTGCGTGAGAGAGAGAGCGAGCGTGCTGAAGAGAGCGAGCGTGCGTGAAGAGAGAGCGAGCGTGCGAGAGCGAGCGTGCGTGAGAGCGAGCGTGCTTGGCTGAGAGAGCGAGTGCGTGCGTGAGAGAGCGAGCGTGGGCGAAGAGCGAGCGTGCGTGAAGAGCGCGAGCGTGCGTGAGAGAGAGCGAGCGTGCGGAGAGAGAGCGAGCGAGCGTGAGAGAGAGCGAGCGTGCGTGCGTGAGAGAGCGAGCGTGCGAGAGAGCGAGCGTGCGTGAGAGAGAGAGAGCGAGCGTGCGTGAGAGAGAGCGTGCGTGAGAGAGAGAGAGCGAGCGTGAGAGAGAGAGAGCGAGCGTGCGTGAGAGAGAGAGCGAGCGAGCGTGTGAGAGTGCGTGAGAGAGAGAGAACGAGCGTGCGTGAGAGAGAGCGAGCGTGCGTGAGAGCGAGCGAGCGTGCGTGAGAGAGCGAGCGTGCGTGAGAGAGAGAGCGAGCGAGCGTGTGAGAGTGCGTGAGAGAGAGAGAACGAGCGTGCGTGAGAGAGAGCGAGCGTGCGTGAGAGAGCGAGCGAGCGTGCGTGAGAGAGCGAGCGTGCGTGAGAGAGAGAGCGAGCGAGCGTGAGAGAGAGAGCGAGCGTGCGTGAGAGAGAGAGCGAGCGTAGCGAGAGAGAGAGCGCGAGCGAGCGTGTGAGAGAGAGCGAGCGAGCGTGTGAGAGTGCGAGAGAGACAGAGAACGAGCGTGCGTGAGAGAGAGCGAGCGTGCGTGAGAGAGAGAGAGCGAGCGAGCGTGAGAGAGAGAGCGTGCGTGAGAGAGAGAGCGAGCGTGCGTGAGAGAGAGAGCGAGCGTGCGTGAGAGAGAGAGCGAGCGTGCGTGCGTGAGAGAGAGAGCGTGTGAGAGAGAGAGCGTGTGAGAGAGAGAGAGAGCGAGCGAGCGTGCGAGAGAGAGAGAACGAGCGTGCGTGAGAGAGAGAACGAGCGTCCGTGAGAGAGAGCGAGCGTGCGTGAGAGAGAGCGAGCGTGCGTGAGAGAGCGAGCGTGCGTGAGAGAGCGAGCGTGTGAGAGAGAGAGAGCGTGCGAGAGAGAGAGTGAGCGTGAGAGAGAGAGCGAGCGTGCGTGAGAGAGAGAGAGCGTGCGTGAGAGAGAGCGTGCGTGAGAGAGAGCGTGCGTGAGAGAGAGCGAGCGTGCGTGAGAGAGCGAGCGTGCGTGAGAGAGAGAGCGAGCGTGCGAGAGAGAGAGAGCGAGCGTGCTGAGAGAGAGAGCGAGCGTGCGTGGGAGAGAGAGCGAGCGTGCGTGAGAGAGAGCGAGCGTGCGTGAGAGAGAGAGCGTGCGTGAGAGAGAGAGCGTGCGTGAGAGAGAGCGAGCGTGCGTGCGTGAGAGCGTGTGAGAGAGAGAGCGTGTGAGAGAGAGAGAGAACGAGCGAGCGTGCGTGAGAGAGAGAGCGAGCGTGCGTGAGAGAGAGCGAGCGTGCGTGAGAGAGAGCGAGCGTGCGTGAGAGAGAGAGCGAGCGTGCGTGAGAGAGCGAGCGTGTGTGAGAGAGAGAGAGCGTGCGAGAGAGAGTGAGCGTGCGTGAGAGAGAGAGCGAGCGTGAGAGAGAGAGAGCGAGCGTGCGTGAGAGAGAGAGCGTGCGTGAGAGAGAGCGTGCGTGAGAGAGAGAGAGAGCGTGCGTGAGAGAGAGCGAGCGTGCGTGAGAGAGAGAGCGAGCGTGCGTGAGAGAGAGAGCGAGCGTGCGTGAGAGAGAGAGCGAGCGTGCGTGAGAGAGAGAGAGAGCGGGCGTGAGAGAGAGAGAGCGGGCGTGAGAGAGAGAGAGAGCGTGCGTGAGAGAGAGAGAGCGGGCGTGAGAGAGAGAGAGCGGGCGTGAGAGAGAGAGAGAGCGGGGCGTGAGAGAGAGAGAGCGGGCGTGAGAGAGAGAGAGCGGGCGTGAGAGAGAGAGAGAGCGGGCGTGAGAGAGAGAGAGAGCGGGCGTGAGAGAGAGAGAGCGGGCGTGAGAGAGAGAGAGCGGGCGTGAGAGAGAGAGAGCGGGCGGAGAGAGAGAGAGCGGGCGTGAGAGAGAGAGAGCGGGCGTGAGAGAGAGAGAGCGGGCGTGAGAGAGAGAGAGAGCGGGCGTGAGAGAGAGAGAGCGGGCGTGAGAGAGAGAGAGCGGGCGTGAGAGAGAGAGAGCGGGCGTGAGAGAGAGAGCGGGCGTGAGAGAGAGAGAGAGCGGGCGTGAGAGAGAGAGCGGGGCGTGAGAGAGAGAGAGCGGGCGTGAGAGAGAGCGAGGGCGCGTGAGAGAGAGCGAGGGCGCGTGAGAGAGAGCGAGGGCGCGAGAGAGGAGCGAGGGCGCGTGAGAGGGAGCGAGGGCGCGTGAGAGGGAGCGAGGGCGCGTGAGAGGGAGCGAGGGCGCGTGAGAGAGCGAGGGCGCGTGAGAGAGGGCGCGAGGGCGCGTGAGAGAGGGCGCGAGGGCGCGTGAGAGGGAGCGAGGGCGCGTGAGAGAGGGAGCGAGGGCGCGTGAGAGAGGGAGCGAGGGCGCGTGAGAGAGAGAGAGAGAGAGCGCGCGTGAGAGAGAGCGAGCGCGCGTGAGAGAGAGAGCGAGCGTGAGAGAGAGCGAGCGTGAGAGAGAGCGAGCGTGAGAGAGAGCGAGCGAGCGTGAGAGAGAGCGAGAGAGCGAGAGAGAGAGCGAGCGAGCGTGAGAGAGAGCGAGCGCGCGTGAGAGAGAGCGAGCGCGCGTGAGAGAGAGCGAGCGCGCGAGAGAGAGCGAGCGCGCGTGAGAGAGAGCGAGCGCGCGTGAGAGAGAGCGAGCGCGCGTGAGAGAGAGCGAGCGCGCGTGAGAGAGAGCGAGCGAGCGTGAGAGCGAGCGTGCGTGAGAGCGTGAGAGCGAGCGTGCGTGAGAGCGAGCGTGCGTGAGAGAGAGCGAGCGTGCGTGAGAGAGAGCGAGAGCGAGCGTGCGTGAGAGCGAGCGTGCGTGAGAGAGAGAGCGAGCGTGAGAGCGAGCGAGAGCGAGCGTGCGTGAGAGAGAGAGCGAGCGTGCGTGAGAGAGAGCGAGAGCGAGCGTGCGTGAGAGAGAGAGCGAGCGTGCGTGAGCGAGCGTGCGTGAGAGAGAGCGAGCGTGCGTGAGAGAGCGAGCGTGCGTGAGAGCGAGCGTGCGTGAGAGAGCGAGCGAGCGAGAGAGCGAGCGAGAGCGAGCGTGAGAGAGAGCGAGCGTGCGTGAGAGAGAGCGTGCGTGCGTGAGAGAGCGAGCGTGCGTGAGAGAGCGAGCGTGCGAGAGAGAGAGCGAGCGTGCGTAAGAGAGAGCGAGCGTGCGTGAGAGAGAGAGCGAGCGTGTGAGAGAGAGAGCGAGGGTGTGAGAGAGAGAGCGAGCGTGCGTGAGAGAGAGAGCGAGCGTGCGTGAGAGCGAGCGTGCGTGAGAGCGAGCGAGCGTGAGAGAGAGCGAGCGTGAGGGAGAGCGAGCGTGAGAGAGAGAGAGCGAGCGTGAGAGAGAGAGAGCTAGCGTGAGAGAGAGAGAGCGAGCGTGCGTGAGAGAGAGAGCGAGCGTGAGAGTGCGTGAGAGAGAGAGAACGAGCGTGCGTGAGAGAGCGAGCGAGCGAGCGTGAGAGAGAGAGCGAGCGTGCGTGAGAGAGAGAGCGAGCGTGCGTGAGAGAGAGAGCGAGCGAGCGTGTGAGAGAGAGCGAGCGAGCGTGTGAGAGTGCGTGAGAGACAAAGAACGAGCGTGCGTGAGAGAGAGCGAGCGTGCGTGAGAGAGAGAGCGAGCGTGCGTGAGAGAGAGAGCGTGCGTGAGAGAGAGAGCGAGCGTGCGTGAGAGAGAGAGCGAGCGTGCGTGCGTGAGAGAGAGAGCGTGTGAGAGAGAGAGCATGTGAGAGAGAGAGCGAGCGAGCGTGCGTGAGAGAGAGAGAACGAGCGTGCGTGAGAGAGAGAACGAGCGTCCGAGAGAGCGAGCGTGCGTGAGAGAGAGCGAGCGTGCGTGAGAGAGCGAGCGTGCGAGAGAGAGAGAGCGTGCGAGAGAGAGAGAGTGAGCGTGAGAGAGAGAGAGCGTGCGTGAGAGAGAGCGTGCGTGAGAGAGAGCGAGCGTGAGAGAGAGCGTGCGTGAGAGAGAGAGCGAGCGTGCGTGAGAGAGAGCGAGCGTGCGTGAGAGAGCGAGCGTGCGTGAGAGAGAGCGAGCGAGCGTGTGAGAGAGAGCGAGCGAGCGTGTGAGAGTGCGTGAGAGACAGAGAACGAGCGTGCGTGAGAGAGAGAGCGAGCGTGCGTGAGAGAGAGAGCGAGCGTGCGTGAGAGAGCGAGCGTGAGAGAGAGCGTGCGAGAGAGAGAGAGTGAGCGTGCGTGAGAGAGAGAGCGAGCGTGAGAGAGAGAGAGCGAGCGTGCGTGAGAGAGAGCGAGCGTGCGTGAGAGAGAGCGAGCGTGCGTGAGAGAGAGAGCGAGCGTGCGTGAGAGAGAGAGCGAGCGTGCGTGAGAGAGAGAGCGAGCGTGCGTGAGAGAGAGCGAGCGTGCGTGAGAGAGAGAGCGAGCGTGCGTGAGAGAGAGAGCGAGCGTGCGTGAGAGAGAGAGCGAGCGTGCGTGAGAGAGAGAGCGAGCGTGCGTGAGAGAGAGAGCGAGCGAGCGTGCGTGTGAGAGAGAGAGCGAGCGTGCGTGAGAGAGCGAGCGTGCGTGAGAGCGAGCGTGTGAGAGAGAGAGCGAGCGTGAGAGAGAGAGCGAGCGTGCGTGAGAGAGAGCGAGCGAGCGAGCGTGCGTGAGAGCGAGCGTGTGTGAGAGAGCGAGCGTGTGAGAGAGAGAGCGAGCGTGAGAGAGAGAGCGAGCGTGAGAGAGAGAGCGAGCGTGCGTGAGAGAGAGCGAGCGAGCGTGCGTGAGAGCGAGCGTGTGAGAGAGAGCGAGCGTGAGAGAGAGCGAGCGTGAGAGAGAGCGAGCGCACGTGAGAGAGAGCGAGGGCGCGTGAGAGGGAGCGAGGGCGCGTGAGAGGGAGCGAGGGCGCGTGAGAGGGAGCGAGGGCGCGTGAGAGGGAGCGAGGGCGCGTGAGAGGGAGCGAGGGCGCGTGAGAGGGAGCGAGGGCGCGTGAGAGGGAGCGAGGGCGCGTGAGAGGGAGCGAGGGCGCGTGAGAGGGAGCGAGGGCGCGTGAGAGAGCGAGGGCGCGTGAGAGAGCGAGGGCGCGTGAGAGAGCGAGGGCGCGTGAGAGAGAGCGAGGGCGCGTGAGAGAGGGTGAGAGGGCGCGAGGGCGCGTGAGAGAGGGAGCGAGGGCGCGTGAGAGAGGGAGCGAGCGCGCGTGAGAGAGAGAGAGAGAGCGCGCGCGAGCGTGAGAGAGAGCGTGCGTGGAGAGAGCGAGCGTGCGTGGGAGAGAGCGAGCGTGCGTGGGAGAGAGCGAGCGTGCGAGCGTGCGTGAGAGAGCGAGCGTGCGTGTGAGAGAGCGAGCGTGCGTGAGAGCGAGCGTGCGTGCGAGAGAGCGAGCGTGCGTGCGAGAGAGCGAGCGTGCGTGAGAGAGCGAGCGCGCGAGAGACGAGCGTGCGTGGGAGAGAGCGAGCGTGCGTGGGAGAGAGCGAGCGTGCGTAGGAGAGAGCGAGGGTGCGTGAGAGAGAGCGAGCGTGCGTGTGAGAGAGCGAGGGTGCGTGAGAGAGAGCGAGGGTGCGTGAGAGAGCGCGAGGGTGCGTGAGAGAGCGCGAGGGTGCGTGAGAGAGAGCGAGGGTGCGTGAGAGAGAGCGAGGGTGCGTGAGAGAGAGCGAGGGCGCGTGAGAGGGAGCGAGGGCGCGTGAGAGGGAGCGAGGGCGCGTGAGAGGGAGCGAGGGCGCGTGAGAGGGAGCGAGGGCGCGTGAGAGGGAGCGAGGGCGCGTGAGAGGGAGCGAGGGCGCGTGAGAGAGCGAGGGCGCGTGAGAGAGCGAGGGCGCGTGAGAGAGGGCGCGTGAGAGGACGCGAGGGCGCGTGAGAGAGCGAGGGCGCGTGAGAGAGGGAGCGAGGGCGCGTGAGAGAGGGAGCGAGCGCGCGTGAGAGAGAGAGAGAGAGCGCGCGTGAGAGAGAGCGAGCGCGCGTGAGAGAGAGCGAGCGTGAGAGAGAGCGAGCGTGAGAGAGAGCGAGCGAGCGTGAGAGCGAGCGAGCGTGAGAGCGAGCGAGCGTGAGAGCGAGCGAGCGAGCGTGAGAGAGAGCGAGCGAGCGTGAGAGAGCGAGCGAGCGTGAGAGAGCGAGCGCGCGTGAGAGAGTGAGCGAGCGTGAGAGAGCGAGCGAGCGTGAGAGAGAGCGAGCGTGCGTGAGAGAGTGAGAGCGAGCGCGCGTGAGAGAGAGCGAGCGTGCGTGAGAGAGAGCGAGCGTGCGTGAGAGAGAGCGAGAGCGAGCGTGCGTGAGAGCGAGAGCGAGCGTGCGTGAGAGAGAGCGAGCGAGCGTGAGAGAGAGCGAGCGAGCGTGAGAGCGAGAGCGAGCGAGCGTGAGAGAGAGCGAGCGAGCGTGAGAGAGAGCGAGCGTGAGAGCGAGCGAGAGCGAGCGTGCGTGAGAGAGAGAGCGAGCGTGCGTGAGAGAGAGCGTGCGTGCGTGAGAGAGCGAGCGTGCGTGAGAGCGAGCGTGCGTGAGAGCGAGCGTGCGTGAGAGAGAGCGAGCATGCGTAAGAGAGCGAGCGTGCGTGAGAGAGAGAGCGAGGGTGCGTGAGAGAGAGAGAGAGCGAGGGTGCGTGAGAGAGAGAGAGAGCGAGCGTGCGTGAGAGAGAGAGCGAGCGTGCGTGAGAGAGAGCGAGCGTGCGTGAGAGCGAGCGTGCGTGAGAGCGAGCGAGCGTGAGAGCGAGCGTGAGGGAGAGAGAGCGTGAGAGAGAGAGAGCGAGCGTGAGAGAGAGAGCGAGCGTGAGAGAGAGAGAGCGAGCGTGAGAGAGAGAGAGCGAGCGTGAGAGAGAGAGAGCGAGCGTGCGTGAGAGAGAGAGCGAGCGAGCGTGTGAGAGTGCGTGAGAGAGAGAGAACGAGCGTGCGTGAGAGAGAGAGAACGAGCGTGCGTGAGAGAGCGAGCGAGCGTGCGTGAGAGAGCGAGCGTGCGTGAGAGAGAGAGCGAGCGAGCGTGAGAGAGAGAGCGAGCGTGCGTGAGAGAGAGAGCGAGCGAGCGTGTGAGAGAGAGCGAGCGAGCGTGTGCGAGTGCGTGAGAGACAGAGAACGAGCGTGCGTGAGAGAGAGCGAGCGTGCGTGAGAGAGAGAGCGAGCGTGCGTGAGAGAGAGAGCGTGCGTGAGAGAGAGAGCGAGCGTGCGTGAGAGAGAGAGCGAGCGTGCGTGCGAGAGAGAGAGAGCGTGTGAGAGAGAGAGAGCGAGCGAGCGTGCGTGAGAGAGAGAGAACGAGCGTGCGTGAGAGAGAGAACGAGCGTCCGTGAGAGAGAGCGAGCGTGCGTGAGAGAGAGCGAGCGTGCGTGAGAGAGAGAGCGTGAGAGAGAGAGCGAGCGTGCGTGAGAGAGAGAGAGCGTGCGTGAGAGAGAGCGTGCGTGAGCGAGCGTGCGTGAGAGAGCGAGCGTGCGTGAGAGAGAGCGAGCGTGCGTGAGAGAGAGCGAGCGTGCGTGAGAGAGAGCGAGCGTGCGTGAGAGAGAGAGAGCGTGCGTGAGAGAGAGAGCGAGCGTGCGTGAGAGAGAGCGAGCGTGCGTGAGAGAGAGAGCGTGAGAGAGAGAGCGAGCGTGCGTGAGAGAGAGAGAGCGTGCGTGAGAGAGAGCGTGCGTGAGCGAGCGTGCGTGAGAGAGCGAGCGTGCGTGAGAGAGAGCGAGCGTGCGTGAGAGAGAGCGAGCGTGCGTGAGAGAGAGCGAGCGTGCGTGAGAGAGAGAGAGCGTGCGTGAGAGAGAGAGCGAGCGTGAGAGAGAGAGCGAGCGTGAGAGAGAGAGCGAGCGTGAGAGAGAGAGCGTGCGTGAGAGAGAGAGAGAGCGAGCGTGAGAGCGTGTGAGAGAGAGAGCGTGTGAGAGAGAGAGAGCGAGCGAGCGTGCGTGAGAGAGAGAGAACGAGCGTGCGTGAGAGAGAGAGCGAGCGTGCGTGAGAGAGAGCGAGCGTGCGTGAGAGAGAGCGAGCGTGCGTGAGAGAGAGCGAGCGTGCGTGAGAGAGCGAGCGTGTGAGAGAGAGAGCGTGCGAGAGAGAGAGAGTGAGCGTGAGAGAGAGAGCGAGCGTGAGAGAGAGAGAGCGAGCGTGCGTGAGAGAGAGAGCGTGCGTGAGAGAGAGCGTGCGTGAGAGAGCGTGCGTGAGAGAGAGCGAGCGTGCGTGCGTGAGAGAGAGAGCGAGCGTGCGTGAGAGAGAGAGCGAGCGTGCGTGAGAGAGAGAGCGAGCGTGCGTGAGAGAGAGAGCGAGCGTGCGTGAGAGAGAGAGAGAGCGAGCGTGCGTGAGAGAGCGAGCGTGCGTGAGAGAGAGAGAGCGAGCGTGCGTGAGAGAGAGAGCGAGCGTGCGTGAGAGAGAGCGAGCGTGCGTGAGAGAGAGAGCGAGCGTGCGTGAGAGAGAGAGCGAGCGAGCGTGCGTGAGAGAGAGCGAGCGTGCGTGAGAGAGAGCGAGCGAGCGTGCGTGAGAGCGAGCGTGAGAGAGAGCGAGCGTGCGTGAGAGAGAGCGTGAGAGAGAGCGAGCGTGTGAGAGAGAGCGAGCGTGAGAGAGAGCGAGCGTGAGAGAGAGAGCGAGCGCGTGTGTGAGAGAGAGCGAGGGCGCGTGAGAGAGAGCGAGGGCGCGTGAGAGAGAGCGAGGGCGCGTGAGAGAGAGCGAGGGCGCGTGAGAGAGAGCGAGGGCGCGTGAGAGAGAGCGAGGGCGCGTGAGAGAGAGCGAGGGCGCGTGAGAGAGAGCGAGGGCGCGTGAGAGAGAGCGAGGGCGCGTGAGAGAGAGCGAGGGCGCGTGAGAGAGCGAGGGCGCGTGAGAGAGAGCGAGGGCGCGTGAGAGAGAGCGAGGGCGCGTGAGAGGGAGCGAGGGCGCGTGAGAGGGAGCGAGGGCGCGTGAGAGGAGCGAGGGCGAGCGAGGGCGCGTGAGAGAGGGCGCGAGGGCGCGTGAGAGGGCGCGAGGGCGCGTGAGAGGGAGCGAGGGCGCGTGAGAGAGGGAGCGAGGGCGCGTGAGAGAGGGAGCGAGCGCGCGTGAGAGAGAGAGAGAGAGCGCGCGTGAGAGAGAGAGAGAGAGCGCGCGTGAGAGAGAGCGAGCGCGCGTGAGAGAGAGAGCGAGCGTGAGAGAGAGCGAGCGTGAGAGAGAGCGAGCGAGAGAGAGCGAGCGAGAGCGAGCGAGCGTGAGAGAGAGCGAGCGCGCGTGAGAGAGAGCGAGCGCGCGTGAGAGAGAGCGAGCGAGCGTGAGAGAGAGCGAGCGTGCGTGAGAGAGAGCGAGCGTGCGTGAGAGAGAGCGAGCGTGCGAGAGCGTGCGTGCGTGAGAGAGCGAGCGTGCGTGAGAGAGCGAGCGTGCGTGAGAGAGCGAGCGTGCGAGAGAGCGAGCGAGAGCGTGCGTGAGAGAGAGCGTGCGTGCGTGAGAGAGCGAGCGTGCGTGAGAGCGAGCGTGCGTGAGAGCGAGCGTGCGTGAGAGCGAGCGAGCATGCGTAAGAGAGAGCGAGCGTGCGTGAGAGAGAGAGCGAGGGTGCGTGAGAGAGAGAGAGAGCGAGGGTGCGTGAGAGAGAGAGAGAGCGAGCGTGCGTGAGAGAGCGAGCGTGCGTGAGAGAGAGAGCGAGCGTGCGTGAGAGAGAGCGAGCGTGCGTGAGAGCGAGCGAGCGTGAGAGCGAGCGTGAGGAGAGAGAGCGTGAGAGAGAGAGAGCGAGCGTGAGAGAGAGAGAGCGAGCGTGAGAGAGAGAGAGCGAGCGTGAGAGAGAGAGAGCGAGCGTGCGTGAGAGAGAGAGCGAGCGAGCGTGTGAGAGTGCGTGAGAGAGAGAGAACGAGCGTGCGTGAGAGAGAGAGAACGAGCGTGCGTGAGAGAGCGAGCGAGCGTGCGTGAGAGAGAGAGCGAGCGAGCGTGAGAGAGAGAGCGAGCGTGCGTGAGAGAGAGAGCGAGCGTGCGTGAGAGAGAGAGCGAGCGAGCGTGTGAGAGAGAGCGAGCGAGCGTGTGAGAGTGCGTGAGAGACAGAGAACGAGCGTGCGTGAGAGAGAGCGAGCGTGCGTGAGAGAGAGAGCGAGCGTGCGTGAGAGAGAGAGCGTGCGTGAGAGAGAGAGCGAGCGTGCGTGAGAGAGAGAGCGAGCGTGCGTGCGTGAGAGAGAGAGCGTGTGAGAGAGAGAGCGTGTGAGAGAGAGAGCGAGCGAGCGTGCGTGAGAGAGAGAACGAGCGTCCGTGAGAGAGAGCGAGCGTGCGTGAGAGAGAGCGAGCGTGCGTGAGAGAGAGAGCGTGAGAGAGAGAGCGAGCGTGCGTGAGAGAGAGAGAGCGTGCGTGAGAGAGAGCGTGCGTGAGCGAGCGTGCGTGAGAGAGCGAGCGTGCGTGAGAGAGAGCGAGCGTGCGTGAGAGAGAGAGCGAGCGTGCGTGAGAGAGAGCGAGCGTGCGTGAGAGAGAGAGAGCGTGCGTGAGAGAGAGAGCGAGCGTGAGAGAGAGAGCGAGCGTGAGAGAGAGAGCGAGCGTGAGAGAGAGAGCGTGCGTGAGAGAGAGAGAGAGCGAGCGTGCGTGCGTGAGAGCGTGTGAGAGAGAGAGCGTGTGAGAGAGAGAGAGCGAGCGAGCGTGCGTGAGAGAGAGAGAACGAGCGTGCGTGAGAGAGAGAGCGAGCGTGCGTGAGAGAGAGCGAGCGTGCGTGAGAGAGAGCGAGCGTGCGTGAGAGAGAGAGCGAGCGTGCGTGAGAGAGCGAGCGTGTGAGAGAGAGAGAGCGTGCGAGAGAGAGAGAGAGTGAGCGTGAGAGAGAGAGCGAGCGTGAGAGAGAGAGAGCGAGCGTGCGTGAGAGAGAGAGCGTGCGTGAGAGAGAGCGTGCGTGAGAGAGCGTGCGTGAGAGAGAGCGAGCGTGCGTGCGTGAGAGAGAGAGCGAGCGTGCGTGAGAGAGAGAGCGAGCGTGCGTGAGAGAGAGAGCGAGCGTGCGTGAGAGAGAGAGCGAGCGTGCGTGAGAGAGAGAGCGAGCGTGCGTGAGAGAGAGAGAGCGAGCGTGCGTGAGAGAGAGCGAGCGTGCGTGAGAGAGAGAGCGAGCGTGCGTGAGAGAGAGAGCGAGCGTGCGTGAGAGAGAGAGCGAGCGTGCGTGAGAGAGAGAGAGCGAGCGAGCGTGCGTGAGAGAGAGCGAGCGTGCGTGAGAGAGAGCGAGCGAGCGTGCGTGAGAGCGAGCGTGAGAGAGAGCGAGCGTGCGTGAGAGAGAGCGTGAGAGAGAGCGAGCGTGTGAGAGAGAGCGAGCGTGAGAGAGAGCGAGCGTGAGAGAGAGAGCGAGCGCGTGTGTAGAGAGAGCGAGGGCGCGTGAGAGAGAGCGAGGGCGCGTGAGAGAGAGCGAGGGCGCGTGAGAGAGAGCGAGGGCGCGTGAGAGAGCGAGGGCGCGTGAGAGAGAGCGAGGGCGCGTGAGAGAGAGCGAGGGCGCGTGAGAGAGAGCGAGGGCGCGTGAGAGAGAGCGAGGGCGCGTGAGAGAGAGCGAGGGCGCGTGAGAGAGAGCGAGGGCGCGTGAGAGAGCGAGGGCGCGTGAGAGAGAGCGAGGGCGCGTGAGAGAGAGCGAGGCGCGTGAGAGAGAGCGAGGGCGCGTGAGAGAGAGCGAGGGCGCGTGAGAGGGAGCGAGGGCGCGTGAGAGGGAGCGAGGGCGCGTGAGAGGGAGCGAGGGCGCGTGAGAGGGAGCGAGGGCGCGTGAGAGAGGGTGAGAGGGCGCGAGGGCGCGTGAGAGGGAGCGAGGGCGCGTGAGAGAGGGAGCGAGGGCGCGTGAGAGAGGGAGCGAGCGCGCGTGAGAGAGAGAGAGAGAGCGCGCGTGAGAGAGAGAGAGAGAGCGCGCGTGAGAGAGAGCGAGCGCGCGTGAGAGAGAGAGCGAGCGTGAGAGAGCGAGCGAGCGAGCGAGAGCGAGAGAGAGCGAGCGAGAGCGAGCGAGCGAGAGCGAGCGAGCGCGAGAGCGAGCGAGCGCGAGAGAGAGCGAGCGCGCGTGAGAGAGAGCGAGCGCGCGTGAGAGAGAGCGTGAGAGAGAGCGAGCGAGCGTGAGAGCGTGAGAGCGAGCGTGCGTGAGAGAGAGCGAGCGTGCGTGAGAGAGAGCGAGAGCGAGCGTGCGTGAGAGAGAGCGAGAGCGAGCGTGCGTGAGAGAGAGCGAGCGAGCGTGAGAGCGGGCGAGCGAGCGAGAGAGCGAGCGAGAGCGAGCGTGCGTGAGAGAGAGAGCGAGCGTGAGAGCGAGCGAGCGTGAGAGCGAGCGTGCGTGAGAGAGAGCGAGCGTGCGTGTGAGAGCGAGCGTGCGTGAGAGAGCGAGCGTGCGTGAGAGAGAGCGAGCGTGCGTGAGAGAGAGCGAGCGTGCGAGAGCGAGCATGCGTGAGAGCGAGCGTGCGTGCGTGAGAGCGAGCGTGCGTGAGAGAGCGAGCGTGCGAGAGAGCGAGCGAGAGCGTGCGTGAGAGAGAGCGAGCGTGCGTGAGAGAGAGCGTGCGTGCGTGAGAGAGCGAGCGTGCGTGAGAGCGAGCGTGCGTGAGAGCGAGCGTGCGTGAGAGAGAGCGTGCGTGAGAGAGAGCGAGCGTGCGTAAGAGAGAGCGAGCGTGCGTGAGAGAGAGAGCGAGGGTGCGTGAGAGAGAGAGAGAGCGAGCGTGCGTGAGAGAGAGAGCGAGCGTGCGTGAGAGAGAGAGCGAGCGTGCGTGAGAGAGCGAGCGTGCGTGAGAGCGAGCGTGCGTGAGAGCGAGCGAGCGTGAGAGCGAGCGAGCGTGAGGGAGAGCGAGCGTGAGAGAGAGAGAGCGAGCGTGCGTGAGAGAGAGAGCGAGCGAGCGTGTGAGAGTGCGTGAGAGAGAGAGAACGAGCGTGCGAGAGAGAGAGCGAGCGTGCGTGAGAGAGCGAGCGAGCGTGCGTGAGAGCGAGCGTGCGTGAGAGAGAGAGCGAGCGAGCGTGAGAGAGAGAGCGAGCGTGCGTGAGAGAGAGAGCGAGCGTGCGTGAGAGAGAGAGCGAGCGAGCGTGTGAGAGTGCGTGAGAGACAGAGAACGAGCGTGCGTGAGAGAGAGCGAGCGTGCGTGAGAGAGAGAGCGAGCGTGCGTGAGAGAGAGAGCGTGCGTGAGAGAGAGAGCGAGCGTGCGTGAGAGAGAGAGCGTGCGTGAGAGAGAGAGCGAGCGTGCGTGAGAGAGAGAGCGAGCGTGCGTGCGTGAGAGAGAGAGCGTGTGAGAGAGAGAGCGTGTGAGAGAGAGAGAGAGCGAGCGAGCGTGCGTGAGAGAGAGAGAACGAGCGTCCGTGAGAGAGAGCGAGCGTGCGTGAGAGAGAGCGAGCGTGCGTGAGAGAGCGAGCGAGAGAGAGCGAGCGTGAGAGAGAGAGAGCGAGCGTGCGTGAGAGAGAGCGAGCGTGCGTGAGAGAGAGAGAGCGTGCGTGAGAGAGAGCGTGCGTGAGAGAGAGCGTGCGTGAGAGAGAGCGTGCGTGAGAGAGAGAGCGAGCGTGCGTGAGAGAGAGAGCGAGCGTGCGTGAGAGAGAGCGAGCGTGCGTGAGAGAGAGGGCGAGCGTGCGTGAGAGAGAGGGCGAGCGTGCGTGAGAGAGTGCGAGCGTGCGTGAGAGAGAGAGCGAGCGAGCGTGTGAGAGAGAGCGAGCGAGCGTGTGAGAGTGCGTGAGAGACAGAGAACGAGCGTGCGTGAGAGAGAGCGAGCGTGCGTGAGAGAGAGCGAGCGTGCGTGAGAGAGAGAGCGTGCGTGAGAGAGAGAGCGAGCGTGCGTGAGAGAGAGAGCGTGCGTGAGAGAGAGAGCGTGCGAGAGAGAGAGAGTGAGCGTGCGTGAGAGAGAGAGTGAGCGTGCGTGAGAGAGAGAGCGAGCGTGAGAGAGAGAGAGCGAGCGTGCGTGAGAGAGAGCGAGCGTGCGTGAGAGAGAGAGAGCGTGCGTGAGAGAGAGCGTGCGTGAGAGAGAGCGTGCGTGAGAGAGAGCGTGCGTGAGAGAGCGAGCGTGCGTGAGAGAGAGAGCGAGCGTGCGTGAGAGAGAGAGCGAGCGTGCGTGAGAGAGAGAGCGAGCGTGAGAGAGAGAGCGAGCGTGCGTGAGAGAGAGCGAGCGTGCGTGAGAGAGAGCGAGCGTGCGTGAGAGAGAGCGAGCGTGCGTGAGAGAGAGAGAGAGAGCGAGCGTGCGTGAGAGAGAGAGCGAGCGTGCGTGAGAGAGAGAGAGAGAGCGAGCGTGCGTGAGAGAGAGAGCGAGCGTGCGTGAGAGAGAGAGCGAGCGTGCGTGAGAGAGCGAGCGTGCGTGCGTGAGAGCGAGCGTGTGAGAGAGAGCGAGCGTGCGTGAGAGAGAGCGAGCGAGCGTGCGTGAGAGCGAGCGTGTGTGAGAGCGAGCGTGTGAGAGAGAGAGCGAGCGTGAGAGAGAGAGCGAGCGTGAGAGAGAGAGCGAGCGTGCGTGAGAGAGAGCGAGCGAGCGTGCGTGAGAGCGAGCGTGTGTGAGAGAGAGCGAGCGTGAGAGAGAGAGCGAGCGTGAGAGAGAGCGAGCGTGAGAGAGAGAGCGAGCGCGCGTGAGAGAGAGCGAGCGCGCGTGAGAGAGAGCGAGGGCGCGTGAGAGAGAGCGAGGGCGCGTGAGAGGGAGCGAGGGCGCGTGAGAGGGAGCGAGGGCGCGTGAGAGGGAGCGAGGGCGCGTGAGAGGGAGCGAGGGCGCGTGAGAGGGAGCGAGGGCGCGTGAGAGGGAGCGAGGGCGCGTGAGAGGGAGCGAGGGCGCGTGAGAGGGAGCGAGGGCGCGTGAGAGGGAGCGAGGGCGCGTGAGAGGGAGCGAGGGCGCGTGAGAGGGAGCGAGGGCGCGTGAGAGGGAGCGAGGGCGCGTGAGAGGGAGCGAGGGCGCGTGAGAGGGAGCGAGGGCGCGTGAGAGGGAGCGAGGGCGCGTGAGAGGGAGCGAGGGCGCGTGAGAGGGAGCGAGGGCGCGTGAGAGGGAGCGAGGGCGCGTGAGAGAGCGAGGGCGCGTGAGAGAGCGCGAGGGCGCGAGGGCGCGTGAGAGAGGGCGCGAGGGCGCGTGAGAGAGGGAGCGAGGGCGCGTGAGAGAGGGAGCGAGCGCGCGTGAGAGAGAGAGAGAGAGCGCGCGCGCGAGCGTGAGAGAGAGCGAGCGTGAGAGAGAGCGTGCGTGGGAGAGAGCGAGCGTGCGTGGGAGAGAGCGAGCGTGCGTGGGAGAGAGCGAGCGTGAGAGCGAGCGTGCGTGAGAGAGCGAGCGTGCGTGTGAGAGAGCGAGCGTGCGTGAGAGAGCGAGCGTGCGTGTGAGAGAGCGAGCGTGCGTGGGAGAGAGCGAGCGTGCGTGGGAGAGAGCGAGCGTGCGTGGGAGAGAGCGAGCGTGCGTGGGAGAGAGCGAGGGTGCGTGAGAGAGAGCGAGCGTGCGTGTGAGAGAGCGTGCGTGAGAGAGAGCGAGGGTGCGTGAGAGAGAGCGAGGGTGCGTGAGAGAGCGCGAGGGTGCGTGAGAGAGCGCGAGGGTGCGTGAGAGAGAGCGAGGGTGCGTGAGAGAGAGCGAGGGTGCGTGAGAGAGAGCGAGGGTGCGTGAGAGAGAGCGAGGGTGCGTGAGAGAGAGCGAGGGTGCGTGAGAGAGAGCGAGGGTGCGTGAGAGAGAGCGAGGGTGCGTGAGAGAGAGCGAGGGTGCGTGAGAGAGAGCGAGGGTGCGTGAGAGAGAGCGAGGGTGCGTGAGAGAGAGCGAGGGTGCGTGAGAGAGAGCGAGGGTGCGTGAGAGAGAGCGAGGGTGCGTGAGAGAGAGCGAGGGTGCGTGAGAGAGAGCGAGGGTGCGTGAGAGAGAGCGAGGGTGCGTGAGAGAGAGCGAGGGTGCGTGAGAGAGAGCGAGGGTGCGTGAGAGAGAGCGAGGGTGCGTGAGAGAGAGCGAGGGTGCGTGAGAGAGAGCGAGGGTGCGTGAGAGAGGGCGAGGGTGCGTGAGAGAGGGCGAGGGTGCGTGAGAGAGGGCGAGGGTGCGTGAGAGAGGGCGAGCGTGCGTGAGAGAGGGCGAGCGTGCGTGAGAGAGGGCGAGCGTGCGTGAGAGAGGGCGAGGGTGCGTGAGAGAGGGCGAGGGTGCGTGAGAGAGGGCGAGGGTGCGTGAGAGAGGGCGAGGGTGCGTGAGAGAGGGCGAGGGTGCGTGAGAGAGGGCGAGGGTGCGTGAGGGAGGGCGAGCGTGCGTGAGGGAGCGAGCGTGCGTGAGGGAGCGAGCGTGCGTGAGGGAGCGAGCGTGCGTGAGCGAGCGAGCGTGCGTGAGGGAGCGAGCGAGCGTGCGTGAGGGAGCGAGCGAGCGTGCGTGAGGGAGCGAGCGAGCGTGCGTGAGGGAGAGAGAGCGAGCGTGCGTGAGGGAGCGAGCGTGCGTGAGGGAGCGAGCGTGCGTGAGGGAGCGAGCGTGCGTGAGGGAGCGAGGGAGCGAGCGAGCGTGTGTGAGGGAGCGAGCGAGCGTGTGTGAGAGAGAGAGTGAGCGGAGGTAATGAGAGACTAGGGAGTGAGAAGGAAGGTGAGACCACAATGGGCTTTGAGGTGCCCTGTTAAGATGCTACATGAAGGTGCGGGGACGTTGCAAGGAGGCGGGCTGCTCACAGCTCTTGTGCAGCAGGTACTGCGCCTGTCTCACTCGCATGCCCATCTCTCGCTCTCTCTCTCTCCCCCCTTAGTGTCAAACCCCGGGAGAAGCCCCGGGAGCTCATCATCCCACTCATCCAGAAGAACCGATGGCACCGGCCGGAGTCTGGGAGTAAAGTGAAGGAGGAGAAGCCTGGTGGGGAGCAGGAGGACTCGGAGGTACTGTCCAGAGCGGTGCAGGAGCTGATCGAAGGTATGTCGGTGGCGTCGTGGCAGCTAGTTGATCGGTAGTTCGCCCCTTTCCCTCTCGCCTCCCTACTCTCTCCCCCCTTCTTCTCCCCTTCCCTGTCCCTCTGTGCCCCTATTCTCCCCGATTTCCATCGCTGCATCATTGGCGGCCGTGCCTTCAGCCGCCTGGGCCCCGAGCTCTGGAATTCCCTCCCTAAACCTCTCTGCCTCTCTCTCCTCCTTTAAGACGCTCCTTAAATCCAACCTCTTTGACCAAGCTTGTGGTCTCCTGTCCCCAATATCTCCTTATGTGGCTCGGTGTCAAATTGTGTCTGATTTACGCTCCTGTGAAGCGCCTTGGGACGTTTTACTACGTTAAAGGTGCTATATAAATAAGATGTGTTGTTGAATGATACCGGGGCTAAAAGGGTTAAATTCCAAGGACAGGTTGCACAGACTGGGCTTGTGTTCCCTCGAGTGTAGAAGATTGAGGGGTGATCTGATCGAGGTGCTTGAGATGATTAAAGGATTCGATCGGGTCGATCGAGAGAAACTATTTCCTCTGGTGGGGGGAGTCTAGAACAAGGAGGATAGACTTTTGTAGAGCAAGGGTATTTAGGCGGGTGGATGGAGTTAAGCTAAGGATCAGCCATGATCTATCTGAATGATGGAACAGACTCGAGGGGCTGAATGGCCTCCTCTTCCTAATGTAACAGGCCCGAGGGGCTAAATGGCCTCCTGCTGTTCCTAAAGTAACAGGCTCGAGGGGCTGAATGACCTCCTCCTGTTCCTATGAGCACCACATTGCAGCACGCGCCAAGCCTGTTAACGGTGGATGAAGTGCGTCAAGGATCTGGTGCTCGTGCTCTCGCTCTCGCCTCTGATTCAGACGGTCGTGGGTTCGCGCCCCCACTCCAGAGACTCGAGCCCCGTAATCCAGGCCCGACACTCCCCCAGTGTCAGTACTGAGGGAGCGCAGCACTGTCGGAGGGGCGGTACTGAGGGAGCGCCGCACTGTCGGAGAGGCTGTCTTTCGGGATGAGACGTTAAACCCGAGGCCCCCGTCTGCCCTCTCAGGTGGACATAAAAGATCCCACGGCCACTATTGGAAGAAGAGCAGGGGGGAGTTCTCCCCGGTGTCCTGGGCCCAATATTTATCCCTCAACCAACATCACTAAAAACAGACGATCTGGTCATTCTCGCGTTGCTGTTTGTGGGAGCTTGCTGTGCGCAAATTGGTTTCCTATATTACAACAGTGACCACACTTCAAAAAAAAAAATTCACTGGCTGTGAAGCGCGTTGGGGCGTCCTGAGGTCGTGGCGCCTGCATCCCGAGAACGAATAAATATAAAAGACTCTCTAGTCTCTCCACATTACCAGGAAGAGTGAGGGGTGCTGGCGGGGGCGGGGGCGGGGGGGGGGGGGAGGTGGTCTGTGCTAAGCTTGGTGGGAAACGGTGTAAACTCCCTGACATGAATCTTGTCATTCATGTGGAAATGACTTATGAAATAATACTGGGCGGCCTGCTGGTGGCGCTGTCCAGGGAGAGTATAAATACTCGGGCAGGGGCCCAGCTTGCTCAGGACATTCTTTAACAGGAACTAGTGATTAAAGCCTTGTTTAATACTCAGACCAAGTGCCTAGTAGTTTTCTTACGTCACTCCCCCCGTCACTCTGCTCTCCTCACGTCCGCCATCTGTTTTCAGAGTCTCAGAAATACCAGGAGAAATGGAAGGAGGGCACCCGGGACGACCCAAACCTCAACATCCCCCTCCTGATGCAGAACCAGACACCCTGCGGTTTCGAGGACGGCGAGAAGGTCAACGTGGAGCTGCGGCCCGAGTCGGTAGGTGAAAGGTCGCCAAGGTGGCGGGGGGGCTTCAGAGGTCGTTCCCGCGCAGCATGTACATGGTGTGTGGGGGCGGGGGGGGGTGATCCAGCCTGGCCCAAAGGCAGGGTGAGGGGAGTAGAGGGATCCGGGAAGAGACTGATAAGAATTAGGAGCAGGAGTCGGCCATTCAGCCCCTCGAGCCTGCTCCGCCATTCAATGAGATCATGGCTGATCATCGACCTCAACTCTACTCTCCCGCCCGATCCCCATATCCCTCGAGTCCAAAAATCTATCGATCTCTGTCTAGAATATACTCAACGACTGAGCATCCACAGCCCTCTGGGGCAGAGAATTCCAAAGATTCACCACCCTCAGTGAAGAAATTCCTCCTCATCTAAGTCCTGAATGGCCGACCCCTTATCCTGAGACTGTGACCCCTGGTTCTAGACTCTCCAGCCAGGGGGGAAACAGCCTCTCAGCATCGACCCTGTCAATCCCCCTTCAGAATCTGATACGTTTCAATGAGATCACCTCTCATTCTTCTAAACTCCAGAGAGTATCGGCCCATTCTACTCAATCTCTCCTCATAGGACCTCATCTCCCTTCTCTACTCTCCCACCCCCTGAAGTTGTCGTCGGTCACCACGGGTCTCCGCTCTCCCTCCGCTACCTCCCCCGGGCGGCCTGTTCTACACCCAGCGGCTTCGGAGGCCGGGCATTCGACCGTGGCGGGCTGCGTCACAGACGAGCCCCAATCCTGTCCTCTGGTTCACGACGACCCGCTTCGAGCAAGCACGAAACCCTTGACAGTGGAACGTGTGGAACAGACTTTTTTTGATATCCTGCACAAGTGATCGGCCCAACTGGGCACCGAGAGCGGCCTTTCGCTTTCTGTATCTTTCAAGCTTTCCAAAGTACCGTTTAAAACCATGCTCCTTACAAACGCCTTGGTTTGGCCGACATCAAAGGTACTTGTCACAGATAAGACCTCCTGACGTATCTGTTCCGGAATCCCTTGAAGACAGTCGCTTTGCGTAAACACTTGCAGTTGTTTACTTCTTTCAAACAAGACTTCCCGACCGAGTTGCTCTTGACCTCTTTGAAGATTAACTGTAGTCATCTGGCAGTGTTCTCTGACTATATATGCTGTGCCTATATGCATCTCTTCACTTCACCTAACGAAGGAGCAGCGCTCCGAAAGCTTGTGATTTCAAATAAAGCTGTTGGACTATAACCTGGTGTTGTGCGACTTCTCACATTTGTCCACCCCAGCCCAACACCGGCATCTCCACATCTTTGAAGAAGAGGCTTTATTAACCGTTATCTTTCTCTACTATAGTTAATGGATCCCTCATTTGGACCGCTTTCCTGTTCTTTTTCATCTGGTTACTTTAAACGCTATAAAATTCTGAAAGGACTGGACAGACTAGATGCAGGAAGGCTGTTCCCGATGATGGGGGAGTCCAGAACCAGGGGTCACAGTCTAAGGATAAGGGGTAAGCCATTTAGGACTGAGATGAGGAGGAATTTCTTCACCCAGAGAGTGATGAACCTGTGGAATTCTCTACCACAGAAGGCAGTTGAGGCCAATTCATTAAATATATTCAAGAAGGAGTTGGATATATTTCTTCAGGCTAAAGGCTAAAGGGATCAAGGGATATGGGGAGAAAGCAGGGACAGGGTTCTGAATTTGGATGATCAGCCATGATCGCATTGAATGGCGGAGCAGGCTAGAGGGGCCGAATGGCCTACTCCTGCTTCTATCTTCTATGTTTCTATATTATACACACACACTCACACAATTGTGGCAATGCAGAATCAGTCTTTATTGAAACGTCATGCCATCCACAAGCAGTGAGAGCGCTCAGGTCTTTCCATGCTACACCATTCCAGTCTGAGAGCGAGCTGACGAACACTGGTTCACTCACCTCTCTTGTGTACCAAAGTTCACCATTGATCTGCATTCCATGCATCCCACCAATAAATCACAGCACATCATCAAAGACACGCGCAGCTGCCAACAGAATAACAACAAACAGGCCCTCCCATAAACACAAGCTCATAAGGTCAGAAATGGGAATGTTCGCTGATGACTGCACAGTGTTCAGCTCCATTTGCAACTCCCCAGATCCATGCCCGCATGCAACAAGACCTGGACGACGTTCAGGCTTGGGCTGATGTGTGGCGCGAATGTTACCTGCCACTTAAGTGCCAGCCAATGACCATCTCCAACAAGCGAGAGTCTAACCACCGCCCCTTGCACATTCAACGGCAGTACCATCGCCGAATCCCCCACCATCAACATCCTGGGGGGTCACCATTGACCAGAAACTTAACTGGACCAGCCACATAAATACTGTGGCAACAAGAGCAGGTCAGAGGCTGGGTATTCTGCGGCGAGTGTCTCACCTCCTGACTCCCCAAAGCCTTTCCACCATCTACAAAGCACAAGTCAGGAGTGTGATGGAATACTCTCCACTTGCCTGGATGAGTTGCAGCTCCAACAACACTCAAGAAGCTCGACACCATCCAGGACAAAGCAGCCTGCTTAATTGGCACCCCATCCACCACCTTGAACATTCACTCCCTCCACCACCGGCGCACCGTGGCTGCAGTGTGTACCATCTACAAGATGCACTGCAGCAACTCGCCAAGGTTTCTTCGGCAGCACCTCCCAAACCCGCGACCTCTTCCACCTAGAAGGACAAGGGCAGCAGGCGCCTGGGAACACCACCACCTCCAAGTTCCCCTCCAAGTCACATACCATCCTGACTTGGAATTTTATCGGCCGTTCCTTCATCGTCGCCGGGTCAAAATCCTGAAACTCCCTCCCTAACAGCGCTGTGGGAGTACCTTCACCACACGGACTGCAGCGGTTCAAGAAGGCGGCTCACCACCGCCTTCTCGAGGGTGATTAGGGACGGGCAATAAATGCTGGCCTTGCCAGCGACGTCCAGATCTCATGAACGAATAATTAAATAAAAACAAGCGATCTGATTGCCGTCATAAAACTCTTCCTATTCCCTTAAACACAAGTGACCAAGCTGACACATTCCAGACCATTCCAGATACGGCTGAGTGACTCTTACACATTCGACTGTTTGACTTTCCTGTGAAGATATCCTTGCTTTTAGGCCTGTTGACACAATTTACAACACATGCTTAGCAGAAAGCTGTTTTAGATCATCATGTGCTGATCCCACAGACTGCCCAGAAAGAACATTTGAGGTACTCGGGTAATGCAGACTTTCGCTCCCACACCCTCTACCTATGTTTATTACCCTCGCCTCTAAAGTTACACTTTAATCACTCATGGCCGACATCATGACTGTCCCTTATTTCCTTGCGCAAACATATCTCGTATATAACACTTGGCCACTAAAAGCGGAAGAGAACTCGGGCTTTTCCTTCTCACCACACTTCAAAGCCATCCTGTTTATATAGGAAAGCCTGTTGTTCTCAAATACAAGGAGGTTCGGCTATTAGCTCCTTAATTCCCAGAATGTCCAACAGGGGGCGCCCCCCTGCAGGGCAGGGAGAGGAAATGCAGGCACAGGGCGACTGAGGGAGATTCTACCCAGCTCCCCTGACCAACGTCTGTACAAAGACTGCCCTCTCCCTCTCATTCACACACGCACGCAGTAGTTGCGTCAATCACAGGTGCAAGTATGTCGCTCGGACTCCCCCAATCCCCTCCCATATCACGCCAGGGATCAGGAGCTGTTTAACCAGTCCAAAAGCTAAGGGGAGTTGGGGATTTCCATTCTGAATAACTGGGAGAGGCTCCCCGTGTCCTAACTCGCACCAAGTCCCGTTCACCCATCACCCCCTGTGCTCGCTGACCTACATTGGCTCCCGGTTAAGCAACGCCTCGATTTCAAAATTCTCATCCTTGTCTTCAAATCCCCCCGTGGCCTCCTCGCCCCACTCCCTATCTCTCTAATCTCCTCCAGCCCCACAAACCCCCCCTGTGATATCTGCGCTCCTCTAATTCTGCCCTCTTGAGCATCCCTGATTATAATCGCTCAACCATTGGCGGCCGTGCCTTCTGTTGCCTGGGCCCTAAGCTCTGGAATTCCTTCCCTAAACCTCTCCGCCTCTCTCTCCTCCTTTAAGACGCTCCTTAAAACCGACCTCTTTGACCCAGCTTTTGGTCTCCCGTCCCTAATATCTCCTTATGTGGCTCGGTGTCAAATTTTTTGTCTTGTAACACTCCTGTGAAGCACCTTGGGACGTTTTGCTATGTTAAAGGCGCTATATAAATACAAGTTCTTGTTGTTGTATCCGTAATATCTTTCCGTAAGCACTTCATTACATCGCCCGTCTCCGCCCTTGCCTCAGATCATCCGCTGCTGAAACCCTCATCCATGCCTTTGTTACCTCTAGACTCGACTATTCCAACGCACTCCTGGCCGGCCTCCCACCTTCCACCCTCCGTAAACTTGAGGTCATCCAAAACTCAGCTGCCCCGTGTCCTAACTCGCACCGAGTCCCGTTCACCCCCCGCCCCCTGTGCTCGCTGACCTACATTGGCTCCCAGACCGGCAACGCCTCGATTTCAAAATCTTATCCTCGTGTTCAAATCCCTCCGTGGCCTCCCTATCTCTGAAACCTCCTACAACCCCCCGAGATCTCTGCGCTCCTCCAATTCTGGCCTCTCACGCATCCCCCCGATTTCCATCACTCCACCATTGGCGGCCGCGCCAGGGCCCCTAAGCTCTGGAATTCCCTCCCTAAACCTCTCCGCCTCTCTCTCCTCCTTTAAGACGCTCCTTAAAACCGACCTCTTTGACCAAGCTATTGGTCTCCTGTCCCTAATATCTCCTTATGTGGCTCGGGGTCAAATTTTGTCTGATGTACGCTCCTGTGAAGTGCCTTGGGACGTTTTACTACGTTAAAGGCGCTGGAGAAATACAGGTTGTTGTACTGAACCTGGTGTGTTTGAACAGCAGGTGCACACTGTCACGAATTTGTACTCGTGGCACCATCGTCCCCTCCAACCCTTCCCGTTCACCCCTCTTTGTGTCACTCTGGGGGTGGGGGGGGGGGGGGGGTATCCACTCTGCATGAGGGCAGCCAAACCTCCAACTAGGATATACCAGCGAGCATTAAGTACAAGTAGGCCCAGGGGTCGGGGTGTGGGGGGAGTCATGTATGCCACATAGTCTGGACGTGTCGATTCTAGTTACACCCCGGTTGCTAGTTATGGCAGTGGCAGTGGCAGGGATTGATAAGGGGGGGGCGAGGTTGTGCCCCGCGGTTTGTTTTAGCCCCGGCGCGCGGGGCTGCTCGACTGTGGGAAGCGGCGCTGACCCACACCGGCCGGGTGTTCCCTCTGCTCAGTCCACAGACGCAGACTACGAGTCGGTTCCCGTCGAGGCTTACGGCTTTGCCATGCTGCGGGGGATGGGCTGGAAGGAGGGCGAGGGGATCGGACGCACCTTCAAACAGTGAGTGCCACTGCCTACCCGACATCCGCGGGGGGTGGGGGGTGGAGGGGCCGGCGGGGAAACGACCCAGTCTGTGGGAGGGGTGGGGTCCCTGTTTGTGGGAATGGGGTCTGTTTTTGGGGGGGCGGGGTCTGTTTTTGGAGGGTGCAAGACGTGCGGAATTACCCCTCACCCCGACCAACAGCTTATAGTGTTCGGACTTATGAGAAATTACACCAGACACAGGGGTTCTGCCTTTAACCTTTTATTGTTCCTAAGACAGATTCAAAACCCCAACCACTATTTGAGCAGTTCACCAATAATGTTACAGGAAATGATACATACAACCACCCGCAGATGATCAGTCCAGCGTTGATTGTAGGCCCCCGTAAGCGAGAAGACTGGCCAGGCCCCTCCTTCCTCTGACTGCAGCCTGATCCTTGTAGGCGAGGTGACTGGCCAAGCCACCTTCTCCTGACTGCAGTGCCGATATTCTTTAGCCACTGTGCTTTATACAGCTTTCCTTGCCTTTTGCAGTCAATCAATCATTCAGAGATAGTGAAATGTCCCTTTTAATGTTGGAAGTCGCACAACACCAGGTTATAGTCCAACAGCTTTAGTTGAAATCACAAGCTTTCGGAGCGCTGCTCCTTCGTCAGGTGAAGTGAAGAGATGCATATAGGCACAGCATATATAGTCAGAGAACACTGCCAGGTGACTACAGTTAATCTTTCCAACTGCCCTTTATCACACCTCGGCAGAGAGATAATCACGGCAATCAAAGATGTGGATGGTGTCCAAACAGGTCAGTCAGGAAGACATCACATCACACATCTGCCCAGGTGTGATAAAGGGCAGTTGGAAAGATTAACTGTAGTCACCTGGCAGTGTTCTCTGACTATATATGCTGTGCCGATATAAGAACATAAGAAATAGGAGCAGGAGTAGGCCAATTGGCCCCTCGAGCCTGCTCCACCATGCAATAAGATCAGGGCTGATCTGATCCTAACCGCCAATCTACTATCACAGAACCATCTCCTGAACCTAACAGAATTGGACACACGAAATAGGAGCATTATCAGGCTACACGGCCCCTGGGCCCGCTACGCTACCCACAGGGCCATGACTGATCCGAACCTAGACTCATGTCCAAATTCCTGCCTGCTCCCCGTAACCCTTAATTCCCTTTACTTCTAGGAAACTCTCTATTTCTGTTTTAAATTTATGTAATGATGTAGCTTCTACAGCTTTTTGGGGCAGCATATTCCACGGACTTACCACCCTCTGAGTGAAGTAGTTCCTTCTCATCTCAGTTTTGAAAGAGCAGCCCCTTATTCTAAGACTATGCCCCCTAGTTCTAGTTTCACCCATCATCGGGAACATCCTCCCCGCATCCACCCGATCCAACCCCTTCACAATCTTATATGTTTCGATAAGATCACCTCTCATTCTTCTGAACTCCAATGAGTAGAGTCCCAATCTACCCAACCTCTCCTCATATGTCCATCCCCTCATCCCCGGGATTAACCGAGTGAACCTTCTTTGTACTGACTCGAGAGCAAGTATGTCTTTTCAAAGGTTTGACTTCTCACCTCAGAAAAGTCATCAGAGACACCATGCCTGCAAAACTAAGGGGGTTTGTTTATCTCTGTTGACTATCCCCTACCCATGTTTCCTGCCTTATCAGTGAAAGACGACTTTGTTACATTCACCAATTTTATTTCACTTTGTAAAATCTTTTTGCCTGGCAAAGCATTTAAAGAAATATTAAAATTAAGGGTCTGTATATACTTTCTACAAGGTGGGGGGGGGAAGAGAGGCTCCGTCTTAACAATCTGTCACTTTCTTTGTGAGGGACGTGAAGCCCTTTGAGCAGCAGCTGAGGCCAAAGGGCCTGGGACTGGGGGCCGACCGCTCGCTGATCCTGGACCTGGAGGACTCCCGGCCCCAGAGACCCCCCAAACCGGGCGAGGAGAGGAAGGCGGAGGAGCCGACGGGTATGGTCCCGGGGGGCTTGGTGCAGATCCAGCGAGGACCTCACGAGGATCTCTATGGCAAGGTAGGCACGCCGAACCCGGCCGCGGTTATATTCCCCGCTCCCCGGTGCCCTGTCATAACATAGGAACATAAGGAATAGGAGCAGGAGTCCCCTCGAGCCTGCTCCGCCATTCAATAAGATCATGGCTGATCATCGACCTCAACTCCACCTTCCCGCCCGATCTCCATATCACTCGATTCCCCTAGAGTCCAAAAATCTATCGATCTCAGCCTTGAATAGACTCAACGACTGAGCATCCACAGCCCTCTGGGGTAGAGAATTCCAAAGATTCACCACCCTCTTGAGTGAAGAAATTCCTCCTCATCTCAGTCCGAAATGGCCGACCCCTTATCCTGAGACTGTGACCCCTGGTTCGAGACTCTCCAGCCAGGGGGGAAACAGCCTCTCAGCATCTACCCTGTCAATCCCCCTCAGAATTTTTTATGTTTCAATGAGATCACTGATGTAAGTAAACTACTGGGCACTTGGTCTAAGCGTTAAACAAAGCTTTAATCAACTGTTTTACAACATGGAGGTCCAGTTGTGTCCCTCTAGTTCCTGTTGAGGAATGTCCTAAGCAAGCTGAGCCCATGCCCGAGTATTTATACTCTCCCTGGACAGCGCCACCAGCAGGCCGCCCAGTATTACTTCATACATGAATGACAAGATTCATGTCAATCACCTCTCATTCTTCTAAACTCCAGAGAGTATCGGCCCATTCTACTCAATCTCTCCGCGTAGGACAGCACTCTCATCCTAGGAATGGGCAGATGCATGGCAAATGCAGTATAATGTGGATAAATGCGAGGTTATCCACTTCGGTGGCAAAAACAGGAAGACAGATTATTATCTGAACGGCAATAGAGTGGGAAAAGGGGAAGTGCAACGAGACCTGGATGTCCTTGTGCACCAGTCGCTGAAGGTAAGCATGCAGGTGCAGCAGGTGGTGAAGAAGGCAAATGGTATGTTGGCCTTCATAGCGAAAGGGTTTGAGTATAGGAACAGGGATGTCCTGCTGCAGTTGTACAAGGCCTTGGTGAGACCACACCTTGAGTATTATGTGCAGTTTTGGTCGCCTTATCTGAGGAAGGATGTTCTTGCCATGGAGGGAGTGCAGCGAAGATTCACCAAACTGATACCTGGGATGGCAGGAATGACGTATGAGGAGAGATTGGGTCGATTGGGCTTATATTCGCTAGAGTTTAGAAGAATGAGAGAGGATCTCATTGAAACTTATAAAATTCTAACAGAACTAGACAGACTAGATGCAGGAAGGATGTTCCCGATGGCAGGGGAGTCCAGAACCAGGGGTCACAGTCTAAGGATAAGGGGTAAGCCATTTAGGACTGAGATGAGGAGGAATTTCTTCACCCAGAGAGTGGTGAACCTGTGGAATTCTCTACCACAGAAGGCAGTTGAGGCCAAGTCATTAAATATATTCAAGAAGGAGTTGGATATATTTCTTAAGGCTAAAGGGATCAAGGGATATGGGGAGAAGGCAGGGACAGGGTACTGAATTTGGATGATCAGCCATGATCTCATTAAATAGCGGAACAGGCTCGAGGGGCCAAATGGCCTACTCCTGCTCCTATCTTCCATGTTTCTATGAATCAGTCTGGTGAACCTTCGTTGCACCGCCTCCAAGGCAAGTATATCCTTCCTTAGATAAGGAGACCAAAACTGTGCACAGTACTCCAGGTGTGGCCTCACCAAGGCCCTGTACAATTGTAGCAAGATTTCCTTACTCTTGTACTCCAACCCTCCTTGCAAAAGTCAATGATCCCACGTCAAAGAAACCACCGATTCACCTCGGAGCCGGCACGGTGCGGCCGGGGCACGGTGAGAGAGTGCTCACCGTACGGTTACCTTGTGCCGGGATGGGTGGGGGGGCAATGCACCGGGTGTTGCCGAGAGGCCCTCCCTTGGCAGAGGGCTGGACACTGGTTTCTGTGCCTGAGGGTTTGTGTGCGGGGAGACTGGAGTCTGACTGAAAGGGCGGAGCCATCCAGGCATTACCGGCTCGCTCCCCGATCACCTTTGACCCCCCCCGAGTGGGGCTTGGTCAGGCCTGGGGCCATCGCGGCCACAGTCCACCTCCCGAAGGAGCCACTCCGGCAGGGCGATTGAGTTATACCGGAGGGGGTGGGGAAGGGACGGACTCAAATTCGGGTTGTATTCCCTGGAATTTAGAAGTTATGGGGTGATTTGATCGAAGTTTTCAAGATATTAAAGGGAACAGATAGGGTAGATACAGTCGGAGCGGCCGTCTTTCGGATGAGACGTTAAACCGAGGTCACGTCTGCCCTCTCGGGTGGAAGTAAAAGAAGATGTATTGGAAGAAGAGCAGGGGAGTTCTCCCCGGTGTCCTAGGGCCAATATTCATACCTCAATGAACATCACTAAAACAGATTATCCGGTCATTTATCACATTGCTGTTTGTGGGAGCTTGCTGTGCGCAAATTGGCTGCCGCGTTTCCTACATTACAACAGTGACCACACTTCAGAAGTACTTCATTGGCTGTAAAGCGCTTTGAGACGTCCGGTGGTCGTGACCGGCGCTATATAAATGCGAGTCTTTCTTTCCTTTAAGGAGAGAAACTATTTCCGCTGGTTGGGGAGTCTAGGACTAGGGGGCATCGTCTAAAAATTCGAGCCAGACCTTTCAGGAGTGAAGTTCGGAAACACTTCGACACACAAAGGGTGGTAGAAGTTTGGAACGCTCTTCCGCAAACGGCAATTGATGCTGGATCAATTCATTTTAAATTGGAGATTGATAGCTTTCTGTTAACCAAAGGTATTAAGGGATATGGGGCAAAGGCGGGTCAATGGAGTTAGGTCACAGATCAGCCATGACCTCATCGAATGGTTGAACGGGCTCGAGGGGCTGAATGGCCTCCTCCTGTTCCTAATGTAACAAGCTCGAGGGGCTGAACGGCCTCCTCCTGTTCCTAATGTAACAAGCTCGAGGGGGCTGAACGGCCTCCTGCTGTTCCTAATGTAACAGGCTCGAGGGGCTGAACGGCCTCTTCCTGTTCCTAATGCAACAGGCTCGAGGGGCTGAATGGCCTCCTGTTTCTAATGTAACAGGCTCGAGAGGCTGAATAGTCTCCTCCTGTTCCTAATGTAACAGGCTCGAGAGGGCTGAATGGCCTCCTCCTGTTCCTCTGACTCGGAACAGCTGCCAGCGAGCGCTCATGACTCCATTCCTGTCACACAGGCCGTCTCAAGCGAGCAGCCTGAGCCCCAGGCCGTTCCCAAGTGTAACTCCGCATTCAACGTTCCTGACGGGTGCAGAGGGAGAGAGTTGGGAGCCCCACACACGCGGCAGGAAAGGCCCAGGCTCCATCCCCGGCCTGTGCTAAGTTGGCTGATCTGGCCCTGGGACTGTCCTAATGCGGGGGGAGGGGGTTCAGGGAGGCTGTGGTTGTAGCCGGGACTCCGCCCCGGGGAGGAACGCTGGACTCCCTGGGCCCCGTTCTGATGGGTCCTGTCCTGTTTTTCACCCCCAGATTGAGGGGCTGGACACCGACAATGCCCGGGTGTTGGTGAAACTGGCCCTCGGAGCCAAGGTGGTGACCGTCAGCCAGTACACGGTGCGGTGCGTCGACAGGAAGGAGTACGAGAGATACAGCAAGGACCTGAGTGAGTGCAGGCGCGGCCCTAAAACAAACACACACACACACACACACAGCACAGACCACAACACTTCCCCTCAACAACACTGCTTCCCCCCAACCCCCTGACCGTACTGTCAGCCGTAGCTCAGTGTCTCACTCTCTGGCCTCCGAGTCAGAAGATCGTGGGTTCGAGCACCCACTCCAGAGACTCGAGCCACATAATCCAGGCCCGACACTCCCAGTACTGAGGGAGCGCCGCAATGTCGGAGGGGCAGTACTGAGGGAGCGCCGCACTATCGGAGGGGCAGTACTGACAGAGCGCCGCACTGTCGGAGGGGCGGTACTGAGGGAGCGCCGCACTGTCGGAGGGGCAGTACTGAGGGAGCGCCGCACTGAGGGAGCGCCGCACTATCGGAGGGGCAGTACTGAGGGAGCGCCGCACTGTCGGAGGGGCGGTACTGAGGGAGCGCCGCACTGTCGGAGGGGCGGTACTGAGGGAGCGCCGCACTGTCGGAGGGGCGGTACTGAGGGAGCGCCGCACTGTCGGAGGGGCGGTACTGAGGGAGCGCCACACTGTCGGAGGGGCAGTACTGAGGGAGCGCCGCACTGTCGGAGGGGCGGTACTGAGGAAGCGCCGCACTGTCGGAGGGGCGGTACTGAGGGAGCGCCGCACTGTCGGAGGGGCGGTACTGAGGGAGCGCCGCACTTCCGGAGGGGCAGTACTGAGGGAGCGCCGCACTGTCGGAGGGGCGGTACTGAGGGAGCGCCGCACTGTCGGAGGGGCGGTGCTGAGGGAGCGCCGCACTGTCGGAGGGGCAGTACTGAGGGAGCGCCGCACTGTCGGAGGGGCGGTACTGAGGGAGCGCCGCACTGTCGGAGGGGCGGTACTGAGGGAGCGCGGCACTGTCGGAGGGGCGGTACTGAGGGAGCGCGGCACTGTCGGAGGGGCGGTACTGAGGGAGTGTCGGAGGGGCGGTACTGAGGGAGCGCCGCACTGTTGGAGGGGCGGTACTGAGGGAGCGCCGCACTGTCGGAGGGGCGGTACTGAGGGAGCGCCGCACTGTCGGAGGGGCGGTACTGAGGGAGCGCCGCACTGTCGGAGGGGCGGTACTGAGGGAGCGCCGCACTTCCGGAGGGGCAGTACTGAGGGAGCGCCGCACTGTCGGAGGGGTGGTACTGAGGGAGCGCCGCACTGTCGGAGGGGCGGTACTGAGGGAGCGCCGCACTGTCGGAGGGGCGGTACTGAGGGAGCGCCGCACTGTCGGAGGGGCGGTACTGAGGGAGCGCCGCACTGTCGGAGGGGCGGTACTGAGGGAGCGCGGCACTGTCGGAGGGGCGGTACTGAGGGAGTGTCGGAGGGGCGGTACTGAGGGAGCGCCGCACTGTTGGAGGGGCGGTACTGAGGGAGCGCCGCACTGTCGGAGGGGCGGTACTGAGGGAGCGCCGCACTGTCGGAGGGGCGGTACTGAGGGAGCGCCGCACTGTCGGAGGGGCGGTACTGAAGGAGCGCCGCACTGTCGGAGGGGCGGTACTGAGGGAGCGCCGCACTGTCACGGGCAGTACTGAGGGGGCGCCGCACTGTCGGAGGGGCGGTACTGAGGGAGCGCCACACTGTCGGAGGGGCAGTACTGAGGGAGCGCCACACTGTCGGAGGGGCAGTACTGAGGAAGCGCCGCACTGTCGGAGGGGCGGTACTGAGGGAGCGCCGCACTGTCGGAGGGGCGGTACTGAGGAAGCACCGCACTGTCGGAGGGGCGGTACTGAGGGAGCGCCGCACTGTCGGAGGGGCGGTATTGAGGGAGCGCCGCACTGTCGGAGGGGCGGTACTGAGGGAGCGCCGCACTGTCGGAGGGGCGGGACTGAGGGAGCTCCGCACTGTCGGAGGGGCAGTACTGAGGGGGGGGCAGTACTGAGGGAGCTCCGCACTGTCGGAGGGGCGGTACTGAGGGAGCTCCGCACTGTCGGAGGGGCGGTACTGAGGGAGCACCGCATTGTCGGAGGGGCGGTACTGAGGGAGCGCCGCACTGTCGGAGGGGCAGTACTGAGGGAGCTCCGCACTGTCGGAGGGGCGGTACTGAGGGAGCACCGCATTGTCGGAGGGGCGGTACTGAGGGAGCGCCGCACTGTCACGGGTGGTACTGAGGGGGTGCCGCACTGTCGGAGCTGCCGTCTTTCGGGATGAGACGTTAAACTCGAGGCCCCCGTCTTCCCTCTCAGGTGGACGTAAAAGATCCCACGGTCACTATTGGAAGAAGAGCAGGGGGGGAGTTCTCCCCGGTGTCCTGGGGCCGATATATATCACTCAACCAACATCATTAAAAAAACCAGATGATCTGGTCATTTATCACATTGCTGTTTGTGGGAGCTTGCTGTGCGCAGATTGGCTGCCACATTTCCTGCATTACAACAGTGACGACACTTCAAAAAAATTATTTAATTGGCTGTAAAGCGCTTTGGGACGTCCGGAGGTGGTGAAAGGCGCTGGAGAATTTTAACTCTTTCTTTCGACACTGTGCTCCCGCTCCACACCGCACTCTGTTATATACCCCTCCCTCTCTGTCTCTGCCCCCCCTCCCTCTCTGTCTCTGCCCCCTCTCTCTCTGTCTCTGCCCCCTCTCTCTCTGTCTCTGCCCCCTCTCTCTCTGTCTCTGCCCCCTCTCTCTCTGTCTCTGCCCCCTCCCTCTCTGTCTCTGCCCCCCTCTCTCTCTGTCTCTGCCCCCCTCTCCCTCTCTGTCTCTGCCCCCCCCTCCCTCTCTGTCTCTGCCCCCCCCTCCCTCTCTGTCTCTGCCCCCCCCTCCCTCTCTGTCTCTGCCCCCCCTCCCTCTCTGTCTCTGCCCCCCCT
>JASTWF010000057.1:1782634-1815793 GCA_030390025.1 Squalus acanthias | reverse complement strand
CCCTCCCTCTCTGTCTCTGTCCCCTCACCTCGAGCCGCTGACTGACTGTGTGGGGCACTTCCAATGGTGTCAGCCGCAGGTGTGGGCATCAGCCAGGGGTTGCACCCCAATCAGTGCCCCCGCTGTGTGTATATCTATATATGTGCCTGAGTGAGCACAGGATGGGGCTGTGATGGCCGAATTTCCTGCTGACTCTCATTGGGCACAGAAAACGGACCCCAGGACTCGCACCCCAGCGAGAGTCGGCGCCTTCAGGAGAGGAGGGCTGGTGGGGTGGAGGTGGAGAGGACATCTACCGGGCGGTGGAGGATTGCCGGCCATTCAGCGTCTCCCTTAACCCAACAGGCCGCCTCAGCAAAGCCCACAAGGAGGCCCAACAGCAGCAGGAGGAGGAGGAGCGGGTGGCAGAGAGCGGAGAGCCCCCGGAACGCCCGCCCAGGGACCAGGAGGCCGAGGGGAGCAGCGGCCGGGAGAAGGGGCGAGAGGGAGGCCGGAAGGAGCGGGAGCGGGATCACCGGGAGAAGCATGCCAAGAAGAGGAAGCAGGAGGCCGATTCGGAGAGGTAAGCACTCCGTCCCCCGTCCCTCTCTCCCTTTCGCTGCTCTCTGCAAGGCCCAGCTTTTATTACCCATCCCTAATCGCCCTTGAGAAGGTGGTGGTGAGCCGCCTTCTTGAACCGCTGCAGTCCCGTGTGGTGAAGGTGCTCCCACAGTGCTGTTAGGGAGGGAGTTCCAGGATTTTGACCCAGCGATGATGAAGCAACGGCCGATATATTTCCAAGTCAGGATGGTGTGTGACTTGGAGGTGGTGGTGTTCCCATGTGCCTGCTGCCCTTGTCCTTCTAGGTGGAAGAGGTGGCGGGTTTGGGAGGTGCTGCCGAAGAAGCCTTGGCGAGTTGCTGCAGTGCATCTTGTAGATGGTACACACTGCAGCCACGGTGCGCCGGTGGTGGAGGGAGTGAATGTTTAAGGTGGTGGATGGGGTGCCGATCAAGCGGCTGCTTTGTCCTGGATGGTGTCGAGCTTCTTGAGTGTTGTTTAAGCTGCAACTCATCCAGGCAAGTGGAGAGTATAACATCACACTCCTGACTCGTGCCTTGCAGATGGTGGAAAGGCACCAACTGGTGGTGGGGCACGGGTTCTGTGGCTGCCCTCGGTGAGTGCCGGGCTGCCCACTGGACGGCGGCTCCTGATGTGGACCTGTACCCCAGCACGAGCCGATGGCTTCAGGAGAGGGGAGTGGGTGGGGGGGGAGAGAGAGATCCGGACCCTCCCGGCTCAGGGTGCGTTAGCTGATCTCACCTGATGTGGTACAGAGTCCCACACAGCATGGCTTCTCCCCCATATCCCTCAATCCCACCATCTCACCACATAGGGAGATGTGGGGAGAAGGTGGGTAGGTGGGGTTGGGGGATATGGGGAGAGGGTGGGTGGGGTTGGGGGATAGGGAGGGTGGGTGGGGTTGGGGGATAGGGAGGGTGGGTGGGGTTGGGGGATAGGGAGGGTTGGGGGATAGGGAGGGTGGGAGGGGTCGGGGATAGGGAGGGTGGGTCGGGGTGGGGATAGGGAGGGTGGGAGGGGTCGGGGTTAGGGAGGGCAGTTGCGGTTGAGGGTTAGGGAGGGCGGTTGGGGGTTAGGGAGGGTGGGAGGGGTCGGGGATAGGGAGGGGTCGGGGTTAGGGAGGGTGGGTCGGGGTGGGGATAGGGAGGGTGGGAGGGGTTAGGGAGGGCGGTTGCGGTTGAGGGTTAGGGAGGGCGGTTGGGGGTTAGGGAGGGTGGGAGGGGTCGGGGTTAGGGAGGGCGGTTGCGGTTGAGGGTTAGGGAGGGCGGTTGGGGGTTAGGGAGGGTGGGAGGGGTCGGGGTTAGGGAGGGCGGTTGCGGTTGAGGGTTAGGGAGTGTCAGGGGGATTGATCTGTAGAAAGGGGGTTGGGTTTGTTGGGTCTGACGGTGGGGTTGATGTTGGGGAGTGTCGGAGGGATTGATCTGTAGAAAGGGGGTTGGGTTTGTTGGGTCTGACGGTGGGGTTGAGGGAGTGTCGGTGGGATTGATCTGTAGAAAGGGGGTTGGGTTTGTTGGGTCTGACGGTGGGGTTGAGGGAGTGTCAGGGGGATTGATCTGTAGAAAGGGGGTTGGGTTTGTTGGGTCTGACGGTGGGGTTGAGGGAGTGTCGGTGGGATTGATCTGTAGAAAGGGGGTTGGGTTTGTTGGGTCTGACGCCCCTCCCCCTGATCCTGAGAATTGTTCTCCGTTCCCTCAGGGAAGCCCACCACAGCAAGGAGTCCAAGAGTTCCAATGGTTCGAGCCAGGCGGCGGCGACTCGGGACTCGTGCTGGCTGAGGACTGATCTCCTTGCTCGCTTCATCGACAAACGTTACAAAGGGGGAAAGTACTACAACTCCAAGGTGAGGCTCGCCGCCCGGCACTGCGAGTCAGACTGCGGCCTGCAGCTCGCCCAGTCCCCCTGGCTCTGTGGGAAATGCACTCCCCAGCCTCTGCTGATCTTACCCGGTGCGGGACTGACACCAGCAGTGCAGCACGATTATTAATCTGATTTACTAGTTCTAACCTTGAGCACGAATCTGATATTCAGATTATTAAAACACTTTATTCAATTGCCAGACAACGATACGCAACAGCTCCAAACAATACTCGCAACTGTGGGATGCGGTTCAGAACGCGGATTGACCAGGCCCTTGTTCTGGGGAGGGCAAAGAGTGTTTAGCAGAATGATTCTTCGGAACAGGAGGAGGCCATTCAGCCACTCAAACCTGTGCCACCATTCAATCAGATCGTGGCTGATCTGTATCTTAACTCCAACCACACGCCTCAGTTCCGTAACCCTTAATGCCACTTGCCCAACCAAAATCTAGCGAAACAAGTCTCCACACATTTTGGGGGAGAGTGTCTTTACTCTGTATCTAACCCCATGCTGTACCTGCCCTGGGAGTGTTTGATGGGACAGTGCAGAGGGAGCTTTACTCTGTATCTAACCCGTGCTGTACCTGCCCTGGGAGTGTTTGATGGGACAGTGTAGAGGGAGCTTTACTCTGTATCTAACCCGTGCTGTACCTGCCCTGGGAGTGTTTGATGGGACAGTGTAGAGGGAGCTTTACTCTGTATCTAACCTGTGCTGTACCTGCCCTGGGAGTGTTTGATGGGACAGTGTAGAGGGAGCTTTACACTGTATCGAACCCGTGCTGTACCTGCCCTGGGAGTGTTTGATGGGGACAGTGTAGAGGGAGCTTTACTCTGTATCTAACCCGTGCTGTTCCTGCCCTGGGCGTGTTTGATGGGACAGTGTAGAGGGAGCTTTACTCTGTATCTAACCCGTGCTGTTCCTGCCCTGGGAGTGTTTGATGGGACAGTGTAGAGGGAGCTTTACTCTGTACCTAACCCGTGCTTTCCCAGCCCTGGGAGTGTTTGATGGGACAGTGTAGAGGGAGCTTTACTCTGTATCTAACCCGTGCTGTACCTGCCCTGGGAGTGTTTGATGGGACAGTGTAGAGGGAGCTTTACTCTGTATCTAACCCGTGCTGTACCTGCCCTGGGAGTGTTTGATGGGACAGTGTAGAGGGAGCTTTACTCTGTATCTAACCCGTGCTGTACCTGCCCTGGGAGTGTTTGATGGGACAGTGTAGAGGGAGCGTTACTCTGCATCTAATGCTGTGCTGTACCTGCCCTGGGAGTGTTTGATGGGGACAGTGTAGAGGGAGCTTTACTCTGTATCTAACCCGTGATGTACCTGCCCTGGGAGTGTTTGATGGGACAGTGTAGAGGGAGCTTTACTTTGTATCTAACCCGTGCTGTCCCTGCCCTGGGAGTGTTTGATAGGACAGTGTAGAGGGAGCTTTACTCTGTATCTAACCCGTGCTGTCCCTGCCCTGGGAGTGTTTGATAGGACAGTGTAGAGGGAGCTTTACTCTGTATCTAACCCGTGCTGTACCTGCCCTGGGAGTGTTTGATGGGACAGTGTAGAGGGAGCTTTACTTTGTACCTAACCTGTGCTGTACCTGCCCTGGGAGTGTTTGATGGGACAGTGCAGAGGGAGCTTTACTCTGTATCTAACCCGTGCTGACAGCTTGCCCCTCCGATGGAATCTGTTCCATTCCCCAGCACTGACATCCCTCACCAAATTCACAACAGGAGTTTAAAACGATCCCGGTTGCGGATTCCCTGGGATTAACTATCTTCTCTTCTCCAGGTGACCATCGAGGACGTTCTCAGTTACGATACCTGTGTGTGCCGGACTGAGGAAGGCCGACTTCTAGAAGGTAGAGCTCCCGTCTCCGCTCCTCCTGTCGCTTGCGCAGATCCAATTGCCGACCGGAACAGCGCCTGGGAAGTTCCTCACTGAGGGCGGTGGGGTGGGAGTAATTTTACATAGAATTTGCCGCACTGACTGAGGGAGCGCCGCACTGACTGAGGGAGCGCCGCACTGACTGAGGGAGCGCCGCACTGACTGAGGGAGCGCCGCACTGACTGAGGGAGCGCCGCACTGACTGAGGGAGCGCCGCACTGACTGAGGGAGCGGCGCACTGTCGGAGGGAGCGCCGCACTGTCGGAGGGGCGGTACTGAGGGAGCGCCGCACTGTCGGAGGGGCGGTACTGAGGGAGCGCCGCACTGTCGGAGGGGCGGTAGTGAGGGAGCGCCGCACTGTCGGAGGGGCGTTACTGAGGGAGCGCCGCACTGTCGGAGGGGCGGTACTGAGAGAGCGCCGCACTGTCGGAGGGGCGGTACTGAGAGAGCGCCGCACTGTCGGAGGGGCGGTACTGAGGGAGCGCCGCACTGTCGGAGGGGCGGTACTGAGGGAGCGCCGCACTGTCGGAGGGGCAGTACTGAGAGAGCGCCGCACTGTCGGAGGGGCGGTACTGAGGGAGCGCCGCACTGTCGGAGGGGCGGTACTGAGGGAGCGCCGCACTGTCGGAGGGGCGGTACTGAGGGAGCGCCGCACTGTCGGAGGGGCGGTACTGAGGGAGCGCCGCACTGTCGGAGGGGCGGTACTGAGGGAGCACCGCACTGTCGGAGGGGCAGCACTGAGGGAGCGCCGCAGTGTCGGAGGGGCGGTACTGAGGGAGCGCCGCAAAGTCGGAGAGGCAGTACTGAGGGAGCGCCGCACTGTCGGAGGGGCGGTACTGAGGGAGCGCCGCACTGTCGGAGGGGCGGTACTGAGGGAGCGCCGCACTGTCGGAGGGGCGGTACTGAGGGAGTAGAAGTATATAGAATATTAGAGCACAGGAGCAGGCCATTCAGCCCTTCAGGTCTATGCCAGCATTTATGCTCCACACCAGCCTCCTCCCAACCTACTTCCTCTCACCCTATCAGCATATCCTACTATTCCTTTCTCCCGCATGTGTTTATCCAGCTTCCCCTTCAATGCATCTATGCTTTTCACCTCGACCACTCTTTGTGGTGGCGAGTTCCACATTCTAAAGTGGGGCTGACGGAGATGTGCCAAGGGCTGCGTTGAGAGGACAGAAGACGGGGCACGTTCTACTCTGGGGAGGAGCGATGGAGGGTGGGGGGGTCCTTGCTCACTGACTCTCCTCGTTCCACAATCAAAGCCGTGGGGGCTGCTGCTCTGGAGCCCGTTGAACACGGGTAAACAATTTAGAATGGGAATCTCCTATGTAAACATTTCCTCGTCACACTGCAGTTGCGGGCCGCAGCCACTAGCTGGCGTGATGGCGCCACTGTATTCCCCTGACGCGCAGGGAGCAATGACAAAGGAAATCTAGTTTTAACAAGTGTTTGACTTTCCCCTTCTCTGCCCCCAGGGATCAAACAGTCGATGCTGGAGACGGTAATTCCCAAGAGAGATTCTGATCACGTAATGGTCGTCCTCGGTCGGCACAAGGGAGAGGTGAGTAAAAGCACGAGTTCACTCGCCCTTTGATCGCCCACCCAGTCTAATCCCACTCTCCCCCTCACTCCCCGTACCCTTTAATATCCCACCCAGTCTAATCCCACTCTCCCCCTCACTCCCCGTACCCTTTAATATCCCACCCAGTCTAATCCCACTCTCACCCTCACTCCCCGCACCCTTTAATATCCCACCCAGTCTAATCCCACTCTCCCCCTCACTCCCCGTACCCTTTAATATCCCACCCAGTCTAATCCCACTCTCTCCCTCACTCCCCGTACCCTTTAATATCCCACCCAGTCTAATCCCACTCTCTCCCTCACTCCCCGTACCCTTTAATATCCCACCCAGTCTAATCCCACTCTCCCCCCTCACTCCCCGTACCCTTTAATATCCCACCCAGTCTAATCCCACTCTCCCCCTCACTCCCCGCACCCTTTAATATCCCACCCAGTCTGATCTCACTCCCCACACCCTTTAATATCCCACCCAGTCTAATCCCACTCTCCCCCTCACTCCCCGCACCCTTTAATATCCCACCCAGTCTAATCCCACTCTCCCCTCACTCCCCGTACCCTTTAATATCCCACCCAGTCTAATCCCACTCTCCCCCTCACTCCCCACACCCTTTAATATCCCACCCAGTCTAATCCCACTCTCCCCCTCACTCCCCACACCCTTTATTATCCCACCCAGTCTAATCCCACTCTCCCCCTCACTCCCCACACCCTTTAATATCCCACCCAGTCTAATCCCACTCTCCCCCTCACTCCCCACACCCTTTAATATCCCACCCAGTCTAATCCCACTCTCCCCCTCACTCCCCACACCCTTTAATATCCCACCCAGTCTAATCCCACTCTCCCCCTCACTCCCCACACCCTTTAATATCCCACCCAGTCTAATCCCACTCTCCCCCTCACTCCCCGCACCCTTTAATATCCCACCCAGTCTAATCCCACTCTCCCCCTCACTCCCCATACCGTTTAATATCCCACCCAGTCTAATCCCACTCTCCCCCTCACCCTTTAATATCCCACCCAGTCTAATCCCACTCTCCCCCTCACTCCCCATACCCTCACTCCCCATACCCTTTAATATCCCACCCAGTCTAATCCCACTCTCCCCCTCACTCCCCACACCCTTTAATATCCCACCCAGTCTAATCCCACTCTCCCCCTCACTCCCCACACCCTTTAATATCCCACACAGTCTGATCTCACTCCCCACACCCTTTAATATCCCACCCAGTCTAATCCCACTCTCCCCCTCACTCCCCACACCCTTTAATATCCCACACAGTCTGATCTCACTCCCCACACCCTTTAATATCCCACCCAGTCTGATTCTACTCTCGGTCGGGCGGTGTGACGCTTCGTGTTGTGACGCTTCGTGTTGTGACGCTCTGGGGTGTGACAGACGGAGGTGTGACGCTCCGTGTTGTGATGCCCCGGGGTGTGACGGAAGGAGGCGGTGACGCTCGGTGTTGTGACACGCCGCAGTGTGATGGACGAAGGTGTGATGCTCCGTGGTGTGACGCTCCATGGTGTGACGCTCCGTGGTGTGACGGACGGAGGCGTGACGCTTTGTGTTGTGACGCGCCGCGGTGTGACGTCCGTCTTGATGCCGCGCCGTGTTGTGACGCTAGGCGGGTGTGACGCTCGGTGTTGTGACGCACCACAGTGTGACGTCCGTCTTGATGCCGTGTTGTGACGCTCGGCGATGTGACGCGCCGGGGTGTGACGCTCGGTGTTGTCTCGCTCCGCAGTGTGACGTCCGTCCTGATGCCGCTGTCTCTGTTTCAGGTGGGGCAGATCCTCCAGCGCGACAAGGATCGGTGCCGGGCCGTCGTGCAGCTGCAGCGAGGGGACGAGCTGGTCCTGAGGTTAGACTACGATGCCATCTGTCACTACGTGGGAGCCACAGACGACGACTGAGGGGCCTCGCTGCCTCCCTCCCCTGCCCCCTCCTCCTCCTCCTCCTCCTCCTCCCACCCCCTCCTCCCCCGGGAAAGCCTGTGGACCCCCCCCCCGCGGGATTCAAGGCTCGGAGCCGAGATTTCGCGATGGCGGGAACGGAATTCCACCCCCGCGGAAGGGGACGATGCGACTACCAGGACAATCCCACGTCAAGGGTGCATCCGTTGTTCAGACACACCCACGGTTCTGTACCTCTCCCGCAGGTACTAAACCTGGGACTGGCTGCTTATTATGAATGGACACTGATGTACGAAAACTACTAGGCACTTGGTCTAAGCGTTAAACAAAGCTTTAATCAACTGTTTTACAACATGGAGATCGAGTTGTGTCCTTCACTAGTTCCTGTTGAGGAATGTCCTGCGCAAGCTGGGCCCGTGTCCGATTATTTATACTCTCCCTGGACAGCGCCACCTGCAGGCCACTCAGTATTATTTCATAAGTCTTTCTTTCATGAATGACAAGATTCATGTCAGACACCTCCCCTCGTGATTCCTGGTGTCATTCAGGAGGGGATTGCGCAGTGCAGAGGTGGGGGGGGTGGAACGATCGACATAATTGTGCCTGTGATTGACGATGTTTGTGTGTGTGTGTGTGTGTCGGGGAGGGAGAGGGCGGTCTTTGTACAGATATTGGTCAGGGGGAGCGGGGCAGAATCACCCTGAGCCCGCATGGCACTGCGGCTCCCGGGCATCCGGAGCCAGACTCCCTGATTGTGGGGGTCTGAGGGGAAGGGGGTTTGGGGAGGGGGGCTGGGTGCAGGGGGGGAGGTGGATGGAGTCCAGGGCCTTAAATTGAAACAGCAAATTCGCCTGCAGCCGGTGCTTCCCAGCTGCCTCAGAGGGAGTCGGGCGGAGGTGAGCGGGGGAGAGGGACTGCACCCCCACCCTGGGATAAAGCTGGATTATTTGGGACCACTCAAGGTGGGGAATCTGGCTCGCCCCGCCACCCAATCCCCCGACTCGCGGCTGGTCCCTGGTCCCACAGCTCCCCACTACCGCGGGCTTTTTAACTTGCTGGTGTCCGGTCTCGTTGCGACGGGCTCATGAATAAAGCTGGCTGTGCTCTCGGAATGGCCGTGTGTTTTCTGTGCTGTTGGTGAGGGGCGAGCCATTAACACTGGTGATGAGGGAGGGAGGGAGGGAGGAGAGACGGGAAGGGGGAGGGGATGGGAGGGAGGGGGAGCGAGGGAGACAGGACATGTGAGGTAGAGAGGATGTAGGGGACTCTGGGGAGAGAGCAAGGCAGTGGGATTAGTTTGTGATTGATACAGGGCTATGGGGAGAGAGTGGGGCAGTGGGATTAGTTTGGGGATTGATACAGGGCTATGGGGAGAGTAGAGCAGTGGGATTAGTTTGGGGATTGATACAGGGCTATGGGGAGAGAGTGGGGCAGTGGGATTAGTTTGGGGATTGATACAGGGCTATGGGGAGAGAGCGGGGCAGTGGGATTAGTTTGGGGATTGATACAGGGCTATGGGGAGAGAGTGGGGCAGTGGGATTAGTTTGGGGATTGATACAGGGCTATGGGGAGAGAGCGGGGCAGTGGCATTAGTTTGGGATTGATACAGGGCTATGGGGAGAGAGCGGGGCAGTGGGATTAGTTTGGGGATTGATACAGGGCTATGGCGAGAGAGCGGGGCAGTGGGATTAGTTTGGGATTGATACAGGGCTATGGGGAGAGAGAGCGGGGCAGAGGGATTAGTTAGGTATTGATACAGGGCTATGGGGAGTGAGCGGGGCAGTGGGATTAATTTGGGATTGATACAGGGCTATGTGGAGAGAGCGGGGCAGTGGGATTAGTTTGAGATTGTTACAGGGCTATGGGGAGAGAGCGGGGCAGTGGGATTAGTTTGGGATTGATACAGGGCTACGGGAAGAGAGCGGGACAGTAGGATTAGTTTGGGGATTGATACAGGGCTATGGGAAGAGAGCGGGACAGTAGGATTAGTTTGGGGATTGATACAGGGCTATGGGGAGAGAGCGGGGCAGTGGGATTAGTTTGTGGATTGATACAGGGCTATGGGAAGAGAGCGGGGCAGTGGGATTAGTTTGGGGATTGATACAGGGCTATGGGGAGAGAGCGGTGCAGTTTTTTAATTGTTCCAGCATGGATAAAGATGGGCCGAATGGCCTCCTTCAGTGCTGCGAACTTCTCTGGTTCATGATGCGAAGTGGAGGAGGAAGCGCAGAGACTGATGTGCCTTGAACCACCAGAGGGCATCTCGGGGGCCGTAGAATTGTTCAGAGCTCCAGGAGGACACTAAGCAAAGTTTTACACTTCATTATGGCTGATCTGGAAGAAGTGTAAACTGGTGTGAGATGTTAACCGGTAAACCTACAGCAACAACAGTGGGAGGTGTTCCTAGAGGTATTCAGTGCAATGCCAGACCAATACATCCCCCCTCAAGCGCCAAAGTTCCACTTGTACAAGTCAAGCAAGCACGGCCAATTTGTGAGGTAGGACAGAGTATAAACCTGAAGAAAATGGCTTACACAAAGGCCAAGAAAAGTTCCGAGAACTAGAAGAAATATAGAATGCAACAGGGCCTTGGTGAGACCACACCTGTACAGTTTTGCTCTCCTTACCTAAGGAGGGATATGCTTGCCTTCGAGGGAGTGTGACCGAAGTTCACCAGATTCATGGGATGAGAGAGTTGTCCTATGAGGAGAGTTTGAGGAGACTCGACCGATATGCCCGAGAGTTTAGAAGAATGAGAGGTGATCTCATTGAAACGTATAAAATTCTTACGGGGGCTTGACAGGGTAGATGCCGAGAGGCTGTTTCCCCCCCTGGCTGGGGAGTCTAGAACCAGGGGTCACAGTCTCAGAATAAGGGGTCGGCCATTTAGGACTGAGATGAGGAGGAATTTCTTCACTCAAGAATCTTTGGAATTCTCTACCCCAGAGTGCTGAGTCGTTGAGTATATTCAAGGCCGAGATCGATAGATTTTTGGATATTAAAGGAATCAAGGGATATGGGGATTGGGTGGGAAGGTGGAGATAAGGTGGAGATGAGGTCGAAGATCAGCCATGATCTCATTGAACAGCTCAAGGGGCTGAATGGCTTGCTCCTGCTCCTATTCCTTATGCTCTTAGCGGAGGGACACAACGGAAATATTACAAGGTGCAGAGAGGGAATCTGGGAAAATAAACTTGCAAGTAATATAAAGGCTCATCGAATCTTACCGCACAGAAGGAGGCCATTCGTCCCGTCGTGCCTGTGCTGGCTCTTTGAAACAGAGCTATCCGACTAGTCCTACTCCCCTGCTCTTCCCTCATAGCCCGGCAAATTGCTCCTCTTCAAGTACATGTGCAATTGCCTTTTGAAAGTTTCTCTGGACTCTGCTTCCACGGCCCTTTCAGGCAGTGCGTTCCAAATCTGAACAATCCTCTTGGCGGCGGGGGGGGGGGGGATATGTCTCCCAAGTTTTTCGAATTATCCGTTTTACAATCCCAGCTCATTTGTTTCCAGCATTTGGCTGACCGACTTCAGGAATGGGCTCACAGGGCAGGCACGAAGCTGGAAATATGAAGGCTCCCAAACTAGTGCACCGAGTGTCAGAGAGGACATCTTGCATTTCTCCGGCGCCTTTCACCACCTCAGGACGTCCCAAAGCGCTTCACAGCCAATGAAGGACTTTTTTTGAAGTGTGGTCACTGTTGTAATGTGGGAAATGCGGCAGCCAATTTCCGCACAGCAAGCTCCCACAAACAGCAATGTGATAATGACCCAGATCATCTATTTTTTAATGATGTTGGTTGAGGGATAAATATCGGCCCCAGGACACCGGGGAGAACTCCCCCCCTGCTCTTCTTCCAATGGCGGCCGTGGGATCTTTTACATCCACCTGAGAGCAGACGGGGCCTCGGGTTTAACGTCTGATCCCAAAAGACAGCACCTCCGACAGTACTGCACTAGGGAGTGTCGGCCTGGATTATGGGGCTTGAACCCATCAAACACTCCCAGGGCAGGTACAGCATAGGTTAGATACAGAGTAAAGCTCCCTCCACACTCCCAGGGCAGGTACAGCACGGGATAGATACAGAGTAAAGCTCCCTCTACACTGTCTCATCAAACACTCGCAGGGCAGGTACAGCACGGGCTCAGATACAGAGTAAAGCTCCCTCTACACTGTCCCCATCAAACACTCCCAGGGCAGGTACAGCACGGGTTAGATACAGAGTAAAGCTCCCTCTACACTGTCCCATCAAACACGCCCAGGGCAGGTACATCACGGGTTAGATACAGAGTAAAGCTCCCTCTACACTGTCCCCTCTAACACTATTGAGAGGTCGCACAACACCAGGCGATCGATAGCTCCGAAAGCTTGTGATTTCAAATAAAACTGTTGGACTATAACCTGGTGTTGTGCGACCTCTCAATTTTGTCCACCCCAGTCCAACACCGGCATCTCCGCATCATGCCCTCTAGCACTCCCAGGGCAGATACAGCATAGGTTAGATACAGAGTAAATCTCCCTCTACACTGTCCCATCAAACACAGAGTAAAACACTTCACCTGAGGAAGGGGCAATAGATAGCTCCGAAAGCTTGTGATTTCAAATAAAACTGTTGGACTATAACCTGGTGTTGTGCGACCTCTCAATTTTGTCCATCAAATACTCCCAGGGCAGGTACAGCACGGGCTTAGATACAGAGTAAAGCTCCCTCTACACTGTCCCATCAAACACTCCCAGGGCAGGTACAGCATAGGTTAGCTACAGAGTAAAGCTCCCTCTGCACTGTCCCCATCAAACACTCTCAGGGCAGGTACAGCACAGGTTAGATACAGAGTAAAGCTCCCTCTGCACTGTCCCCATCAAACACTCCCAGGGCAGGTACAGCACGGGTTAGATACAGAGTAAAGCTCCCTCTACAATGTCCCATCAAACACTCTCAGGGCAGTTACAGCACGGGTTAGATACAGAGTAAAGCTCCCTCTACACAGTCTCATCAAACACTCCCGGGGCAGGTACAGCACGGGTTAGCTACAGAGTAAAGCTCCCTCTGCACTGTCCCATCAAACACTCCCAGGGCAGACGCAGCATGGGTTAGATTCAGAGTAAAGCTCCTTCTACACTGTCCCCATCAAACACTCCCAGGGCAGGTACAGCACGGGCTCAGATACTGAGTAAAGCTCCCTCTACACTGTCTCATCAAACACTCCCGGGGCAGGGGCAGGGACAGCACGGGTTAGATACAGAGTAAAGTTCCCTCTACACTGTCGCCATCAAACACTCCCAGGGCAGGTACAGCACGGGTTAGATACAGAGTAAAGCTCCCTCTACACTGTCCCATCAAACACTCCCAGGGCAGATACAGCATGCGTTAGATACAGAGTAAAGTTCCCTCTACACTCTCCCATCAAACACTCCCAGGGCAGGTACAGCACGGGTTAGATACAGAGTAAAGCTTCCTCTACACTGTCCCATCAAACACTCCCAGGGCAGGTACAGCACGGGTTAGATACAGAGTAAAGCTCCCTCTACACTGTCCCATCAAACACTCCCAGGGCAGGTACAGCACGTGTTAGATACAGAGTAATGCTCCCTCTACACTGTCCCATCAAACACTCCCAGGGCAGGTACAGCACGGGTTAGATACAGAGTAAAGCTCCCTCTACACTGTCCCATCAAACACTCCCAGGGCAGGTACAGCACGGGTTACATACAGAGTAAAGCTCCCTCTACACTGTCCCCATCAAACACTCCCAGGGCAGGTACAGCACGGGTTAGATACAGAGTAAAGCTCCCTCTACACTGTCTCATCAAACACTCCCAGGGCAGGTACAGCACGGGTTACATACAGAGTAAAGCTCCCTCTACACTGTCTCATCAAACACTCCCAGGGCAGGTACAGCACGGGTTACATACAGAGTAAAGCTCCCTCTACACTGTCCCCATCAAACACTCCCAGGGCAGGTACAGCACGGGTTAGATACAGAGTAAAGCTCCCTCTACACTGTCCCATCAAACACTCCCAGGGCAGGTACAGCACGTGTTAGATACAGAGTAATGCTCCCTCTACACTGTCCCATCAAACACTCCCAGGGCAAGTACAGCACGGGGTTAGATACAGAGTAAAGCTCCCTCTACACTGTCCCATCAAACACTCCCAGGGCAGGTACAGCACGGGTTAGATACAGAGTAAAGCTCCCTCTACACTGTCCCATCAAACACTCCCAGGGCAGGTACAGCACGGGTTACATACAGAGTAAAGCTCCCTCTACACTGTCCCCATCAAACACTCCCAGGGCAGGTACAGCACGGGTTAGATACAGAGTAAAGCTCCCTCTACACTGTCTCATCAAACACTCCCAGGGCAGGTACAGCACGGGTTACATACAGAGTAAAGCTCCCTCTACACTGTCTCATCAAACACTCCCAGGGCAGGTACAGCACGGGTTACATACAGAGTAAAGCTCCCTCTACACTGTCCCCATCAAACACTCCCAGGGCAGGTACAGTATGGGAGAGGGAAAAAGATAGAGGTTAGAGGAAAAGTGAGAGAATGGGGGAGACAGGAGGAGGGAGGGGAAGAGACAGAGAACACAAGACAGGCAGACAGAATGAGAGCGAAACTGAGAGAAGGTGGGAAAGAGAGGGGAGGAGAGAAAGACACTGAGAAACAGAACAAAGGGAGGTCTGTCTTTCACTCCCTGTTCTATCCCTTCGTCTCTGTGCCTCCACCCCGCTCCTTGCCCTTTCTCCATCTCTCCTCTCTGCCCTCCCTCACTCCCCCCTCCCTTTCTCTTTCACCCTCCCTCGCTCTCTCCCTCATTTCTCCCTAATTCCCTCCTTTCTTCCTTTTCTCTCTCCCTCTGTCCCTCTTTCTCTCCCCCTTGCTCTCTCTTTCGCCCTCTCCCTCCCTTTCTCTCTCTCACTCTCTCCCTTCCGCTGTCACTCCTTCTCCCCTCTCTGTCTCTCTCCCTCCCCCTCTTTCTCTCTCCCCCTCTCCCTTCCTTCATTTCTAGCCAGTGGTGAGTGTGAGGTGCTCTATCGATGCTGCAACGAGAGACGGATTGAGGAACGTTCTCGGGCGGTGCAGTGTTTGTGTTTGGCCAGACAGGTCGCCGGGACTGTTCGGCCTTCCTGTGTCGAGGGTAAGCATCGCCTCACCCTGGTCTACCACTCTCGTGAGTCCCACACACTGAGCAGGAAAGGCCCAGGCTCCATCCCCGGCCTGTGCTGAGTTAGCGGTTCTCAGCCCTGGCAGGCAGTAGGGGGGCGACAACTGGCCTCAGTACCCCTGGATCGGGGGGCTCATCAGCCAAGGGGTGCGGCTCCCGATCACCATCCACAGGCCCCTGTTGGAAACTGTGCATGAGCAGGGGTTTATGGGGATGAGGTCAGTGGTCAGAGAGCGTGATTGGGGAGGGAGCAGGTCTGACAGAAACACACACACAGACACTCCGACATACACAGACACACACAGACAGCCAGATGCACAGACGGACACAGATATACACACACACAGACATGTACACACAGACAGACACACTGACACGCGCACAGACACACACGCACAGACACTCCGACAGACACAGACAGACACGCACAGACACAGACATGCACAGACAGACACACACACACAGACACTCCGACAGACACAGACAGACACGCACACACAGACACTCCGACAGACACAGACAGACACGCACGCACAGACATGCACAGATACACACACAGTCTGCTGACTCAGTAGATCTCAGTCTGAATGTGTGTTCACTCACTGAACCATCGTTGGGGAGTGGCCGGGGGAGGAACCTGTCTGAGCTGGCAGTGGCTGGGGTCGGGTGATTCCAATTCTCGAGCAGGCCTGATGGTGTTTTTCAGTCTCTCTCCGGCTCTATTTGATGCTGATTGAGGCTGAGGTGTTCTCCTCGGAGACTCCCTCCGCAACCTCTGTACTCCCGGCCACAGCACAATCCATTACACCTGGTCACTGGGCCAGAGCAATCAATCTCACCTTGAAGCGCCAGTGAAGGAGCTCTGACAACGGCTTCCCCCACACAACTAGAGGATGTGGGAAAAGGCTGGTGGAGGGGGAAACCTTTCCCCAGGCGGACCTTTCCCCTCGGTGGACCTTTCCCCCCAGGGTGGACCTTCCCCCGGGTGGACCTTTCCCCCCAGGTGGACCTTTCCCCAGGTGGACATTTCCCCAGGTGGACCTTTCGCCCAGGTGGACCTTTCCCCCAGGTGGACCTTTCCCCCAGGTGGACCTTTCCCCAGGTAGTCCTTTCCCCCCAGGTGGACCTTTCCCCCCAGGTGGACCTTCCCCAGGTGGACCTCTTCCCCCAGGTGGACCTTTCCCCCCCAGGTGGACCTTTCCCCCCAGGTGGACCTTCCCCAGGTGGACCTCTTCCCCCAGGTGGACCTTTCCCCCCCAGGTGGACCTTTCCCCCCAGGTGGACCTTCCCCAGGTGGACCTCTTCCCCCCCAGGTGGCCCTTTCCTCGGGTGGACCTTTCCCCCCAGGTGGACCTTTCCCCCCCCTCAGGTGGACCTTTCCCCCCCCTCAGGTGGACCTTTCCCCCCCAGGTGGACCTTCCCCAGGTGGACCTCTTCCCCCAGGTGGACCTTTCCCCCCCAGGTGGCCCTTTCCTCAGGTGGACCTTTCCCCCCCCTCAGGTGGACCTTTCCCCCCCAGGTGGACCTTCCCCAGGTGGACCTCTTCCCCCAGGTGGACCTTTCCCCCCCTCAGGTGGACATTTTCCCTCAGGTGGACCTTTCCCCCCAGGTGGACCTTTCCCCCCAGGTGGACCTTTCCCCCAGGTGGACCTTTCCCCCCAGGTGGACCTTTCCCCCCTCAGGTGGACCTTTCCCCCAGGTGGACCTTTCCCCCCCAGGTGGCCCTTTCCTCGGGTGGACCTTTCCCCCCAGGTGGACCTTCCCCAGGTGGACCTCTTCCCCCAGGTGGACCTTTCCCCCCCAGGTGGACCTTTTCCCTCAGGTGGACCTTTCCCCCCCAGGTGGACCTTTCCCCCCAGGTGGACCTTTTCCCTCAGGTGGACCTTTCCCCCCCAGGTGGACCTTCCCCCCCAGGTGGACCTTTCCCCCCAGGTGGACCTTTCCCCCCAGGTGGACCTTTCCCTCAGGTGGACCTTTCCCCCCCAGGTGGACCTTTCCCCCCAGGTGGACCTTTCCCCCCAGGTGGACCTTTTCCCTCAGGTGGACCTTTCCCCAGGTGGACCTTTCCCCCCAGGTAGTCCTTTCCCCCAGGTGGACCTTTCCCCAGGTGGACCTTTCCCCCCAGGTGGACCTTTCCCCCCCAGGTGGACCTTTCCCCCCAGGTGGACCTTTTCCCTCAGGTGGACCTTTCCCCCCAGGTGGACCTTCCCCCCCAGGTGGACCTTTCCCCCCAGGTGGACCTTTCCCCCCAGGTGGACCTTTTCCCCCAGGTGGACCTTTCCCCAGGTGGACCTTTCCCCCCAGGTGGACCTTTCCCTCAGGTGGACCTTTCCCCAGGTGGACCTTTCCCCCCAGGTGGACCTTTCCCCCCAGGTAGTCCTTTCCCCCCAGGTGGACCTTTCCCCAGGTAGTCCTTTCCCCTCAGGTGGACCTTTCCCCCCAGGTGGACCTTTCCCCCCAGGTGGACCTTTCCCCCAGGTCGATCTTTCCCCCCCAGGTGGACCTTTCCCCAGGTGGACCTTTCCCCAGGTGGACCTTTCCCCCCAGGTGGACCTTTCCCCAGGTGGACCTTTCCCCCCAGGTGGACCTTTCCCCCCAGGTGGACCTTTCCCCTCAGGTGGACCTTTCAACCCCAGGTGGACCTTTCCCCCCAGGTGGACCTTTCAACCCCAGGTGGACCTTTCCCCCAGGTGGACCTTTACCCCCAGGTGGACCTTTCCCCCAGGTGGACCTTTCTCCCCTAGGTGGACCTTTCCCCCCAGGTGGACCTTTCAACCCCAGGTGGACCTTTCAACCCCAGGTGGACCTTTCCCCCAGGTGGACCTTTCTCCCCAGGTCGATCTTTCCCCCCCAGGTGGACCTTTCCCCCCAGGTCGATCTTTCCCCCCCAGGTGGACCTTTCCCCTCAGGTGGACCTTTCCCCCCAGGTGGACCTTTCCCCCCAGGTGGACCTTTCCCCCCCTCAGGTGGACCTTTCCCCTCAGGTGGACCTTTCCCCCCAGGTGGACCTTTCCCCCCAGGTGGACCTTTCCCCCCAGGTGGACCTTTCTCCCCAGGTCGATCTTTCCCCCCCAGGTGGACCTTTCCCCTCAGGTGGACCTTTCCCCCCAGGTGGACCTTTCCCCCCAGGTGGACCTTTCCCCCCCTCAGGTGGACCTTTCCCCCCAGGTGGACCTTTCCCCCCAGGTGGACCTTTCCCCCCCTCAGGTGGACCTTTCCCCCCAGGTGGACCTTTCCCCCCAGGTGGACCTTTCCCCCCAGGTGGACCTTTCCCCCCAGGTGGACCTTTCCCCCCCCCAGGTGGACCTTTCCCCCCAGGTGGACCTTTCCCCCAGGTCGATCTTTCCCCCCCTCAGGTGGACCTTTCCCCCCAGGTGGACCTTTCCCCCCAGGTGGACCTTTCCCCCCAGGTGGACCTTTCCCCCCAGGTGGACCTTTCCCCCCAGGTGGACCTTTCCCCCCCCCAGGTGGACCTTTCCCCTCAGGTGGACCTTTCCCCCCAGGTGGACCTTTCCCCTCAGGTGGACCTTTCCCCCCAGGTGGACCTTTCCCTCAGGTGGACCTTTCCCCCAGGTGGACCTTTCCCCCAGGTCGATCTTTCCCCCCCTCAGGTGGACCTTTCCCCTCAGGTGGACCTTTCCCCCCAGGTGGACCTTTCCCCCAGGTGGACCTTTCCCCCAGGTCGATCTTTCCCCCCCAGGTGGACCTTTCCCCCCAGGTGGACCTTTCCCCAGGTGGACCTTTCCCCCAGGTCGATCTTTCCCCCCCAGGTGGACCTTTCCCCCAGGTGGACCTTTCCCCCAGGTGGACCTTTCCCCCAGGTGGACCTTTCCCCCAGGTGGACCTTTCCCCCAGGTCGATCTTTCCCCCCCAGGTGGACCTTTCCCCAGGTGGACCTTTCCCCCAGGTGGACCTTTCCCCCAGGTGGACCTTTCCCCCAGGTGGACCTTTCCCCCAGGTCGATCTTTCCCCCCCAGGTGGACCTTTCCCCCCAGGTGGACCTTTCCCCAGGTGGACCTTTCCCCAGGTCGATCTTTCCCCCCTCAGGTGGACCTTTCCCCCCCAGGTGGACCTTTCCCCCCAGGTGGACCTTTCCCCAGGTGGACCTTTCCCCCAGGTCGATCTTTCCCCCCCAGGTGGACCTTTCCCTCAGGTCGATCTTTCCCCCCCAGGTGGACCTTTCCCCCAGGTCGATCTTTCCCCCCCAGGTGGACCTTTCCCCCCAGGTGGACCTTTCCCCCCCAGGTGGACCTTTCCCCCCCAGGTGGACCTTTCCCCCCCAGGTGGACCTTTCCCCCAGGTGGACCTTCCCCAGGTGGATTTTCCCCCAGGTGGAAGGAGGAATGGAGGTCGGCAGCCAATTACATGGCTCCTTTCTAATGGTGGTTCTTATTGGCTGCAAGATATAAGCAGCAGACGACCCAATAGGATGGAGTAAATATGCAATCGGCAACCTTCTCAGCAACTCCACCAATCCTGCGGACCGTCTCAGAGGGACCTCTTTTGATTGGTTGAAACGATGAGGATCTATTAATCTGGATAGGGGCACCAACTGTGTAATCTCTCTCCCTATTGCAGGGATGCCTGCACCTCTCACGGAACCTGGTTGTAACGGTTGTTCCTATTGGTCAGACTGAAGCACACAGGCTAAACGCTGGCAAAGGCCAGATGTGATTGGTGCAGAAGAACAGAGCAGGTGTGAATTTCTACTAACAATCCTATTGGTAGAGGTTGCCCTACTTTTTCTAACAACTGGTCCTATTGGTGGAAACCATCCTGATTTCTCTATCAACTGATCACATGGTAGAGGCTGAGCTGCAATCTCTAATGCTCGATCCTGTTGGTGGAGGCTGCACTGCAATCTCCAAGACCCAATCCCATTGGTGGAGGCTGCTCTTATTTCTCTAATACTCAATCCTATTGGTGGAGTCTGCGCTGTGGCCTCTCGAATACCTCGTCCTATTGGTGGAGATGCCTGTTAATATCCCCCAATGGCGGTCTCTGATGCTGCGGGCATGCCCAATCCGGGACTTCTGAGCAAGAGCTTTTCCTATTGGCTGATGGTCAAACTTTATTAAAGAAAAAGCCGGACAGTAAAATCTTCCTTTTTGAAATAGTTTTGGGATTTTTCCTCGTCTCTTTGTCCCGAGCGGTTTCACCATTTCAAGCAGGCGGGGGTGACGGGTCGACACTATGGCAACTGGCTCCTGAGCCTTGCGAGGCCATAGACCATCCCTGGGTGGACCATCACTAGTGGACCATCCCTGGGTGGACCATCCCTGGGTGGACCATCTCTAGTGGACAATCCCTGGGTAAACCATCTCCAGGTGGACCATCTCAAGGTGGACCATCCCTGGGTGGACCATCACTAGTGGACCATCCCTGGGTGGACCATCCCTGGGTGGACCATCTCTAGTGGACAATCCCTGGGTGGACCATCACTAGTGGACCATCTCCGGGTGGACCATCTCTAGTGGACCATCCCTGGGTAAACCATCTCCAGGTGGACCATCTCAAGGTGGACCATCCCTGGGTGGACCATCACTAGTGGACCATCCCTGGGTGGACCATCTCTAGTGGACAATCCCTGGGTGGACCATCTCTAGTGGACCATCTCTAGTGGACCATCCCTGGGTGGACCATCTCTAGTGGACAATCCCTGGGTGGACCATCTCTAGTGGACAATCCCTGGGTGGACCATCTCTAGTGGACCATCTCTAGTGGACCATCCCTGGGTGGACCATCTCTAGTGGACCATCCCTGGGTGGACCATCTCTAGTGGACCATCCCTGGGTGGACCATCTCTAGTGGACCATCTCTAGTGCACAATCCCTAGGTGGACCATCTCTAGTGGACCATCCCTGGGTGGACCATCTCTAGTGGACCATCCCTGGGTGGACCATCTCTAGTGGACCATCCCTGGGTGGACCATCTCTAGTGGACCATCTCTAGTGGACCATCCCTAGGTGGACCATCTCTAGTGGACAATCCCTAGTGGACCATCTCTAGTGGACAATCCCTAGTGGACCATCTCTAGTGGACAATCCCTAGTGGACCATCTCTAGTGGACAATCCCTGGGTGGACCATCCCTGGGTGGACCATCTCTAGGAGGACCATCCTTAGGTGGACCATCACTAGGACAGTGCAGCACTTCCTCAGGGAGTGTTGGCCTGGATGGGAACCACTGCAGGACGCGGTCCTGTCAAATTTCTCTCCTAGTTTAGTGCAGACATCTCGCTAAAATGGGGGCACGAAGGGCCCTCTCCGAAACTCCCGCACACAGCCCGTGAGGTCTTCTTGTTCATAGTGAGATCTGGCAGTAGTTAGCGGTAACCAGGTGCCGGTTACTAGTTAGCAGTGAGGAGATGGCAGGACACTGGGGAGAACGCCCCCCTACTCTTCTTCCAATTGTGGCCGCGGGATCTTTTATGTCCACTTCAGAGGGCAGACGGGGGCCTCGAGTTTAACATCTCATCTGAAAGACAGCACCTCTGACAGTGCAGTACTCCCTCAGTACTGCCCCTCCGACAGTGCGGCGCTCCCTCAGTACTGTCCCTCTGACAGTGCGGCGCTCCCTCAGTACCGCCCCTCTGACAGTGCGGCCCTCCCTCAGTACCGCCCCTCCGACAGTGCGACGCTCCCTCAGTACTGCCCCTCCGACAGTGCGGCGCTCCCTCAGTACTGCCCCTCCGACAGTGCAGCGCTCCCTCAGTACCGCCCCTCCGACAGTGCGCCACTCCCTCAGTACTGCCCCTCCGACAGTGCGGCGCTCCCTCAGTACTGCCCCTCCGACAGTGCGGTGCTCCCTCAGTACTGCCCCTCCGACAGTGCGGCGCTCCCTCAGTACCGCCCCTCTGACAGTGCGGCGCTCCCTCAGTACTGCCCCTCCGACAGTGCGGCGCTCCCTCAGTACTGTCCCTCCGACAGTGCGGCGCTCCCTCAGTACTGCCCCTCCGACAGTGCAGCGCTCCCTCAGTACCGCCCCTCCGACAGTGCGGTGCTCCCTCAGTACTGTCCCTCCGACAGTGCGGCGCTCCCTCAGTACTGCCCCTCCGACAGTGCAGCGCTCCCTCAGTACTGACCCTCTGACAGTACGGCGCTCCCAGTGCTGGCACTGGGGGAGTATCGGGCTTGGATTATGGGGCTCGAGTCTCTGGAGTGGGGACAGAGTGGATGACTTTACGATGGGGACCCTCGGCCTGGTCCAATGACCTATTCCCCGCCCTCTAGCCCAGCTTTACCTGAAGGATATGCTTGGGCCTAGAAATTGGCTCGTGAACGATCGCTGCGTTGGTTCGGGTAGGCCTGAGTTACTCCGATATTGGGCATTGGGCCACATTTGCATCAGAGCGGTGAGCTGCAGACACCAGAAGTACCTCCCCAGTCAGCTCACCGGCAAAGAGGAGCTCAAATTCTCCAGCTAGGTCCTGGGAGAGGAGAGGGGAGGGAAGCCATCGGAGGTTATTGGGGATGGGGAAGCGATCGAGAGGGATGGAGGGAGGAGGCGATCAGGAGAGATGGAGGGAGGAGGCGATCGAGTGGGATAGAGGGGGGGATCGGAGGGAGGGATGGGGAGAGAGAGGGAGGGAGGGTGCAATCAGGAGAGGGAGAGGGAGAGAGAGGGAGGGAGGATGCAATTGGGAGAGGGATAAGAACATGAGAATTAGGAGCAGGAGTCGGCCATTCGGCCCCTTGAGCCTGCTCCGCCATTCAATAAGATCATGGCTGATCTTCTACCTCATCTCCACTTTCCTGCACTATCCCCATATCCCTTGATTCCCCCCTTAATATTCAAAAATCTATCGATCAAGGATGGAGAGGGAGTGATCGGGGGAGGGGTAGAGGGAGGGATGGATGGAGCGAGGAATGGAGGGAGCAATAGGGAGAGGGAGGGAGGGAGGGGGCCATCGGGAGAGGGAGTGATCGGAAGAGGGGTAGAGGGAGGGATGGATGGAGCGAGGAATGGAGGGAGCAATAGGGAGAGGGAGGGAGGGGGCTATCGGGAGAGCGACGGGGAGGGAAGGATGGAGAGAGGGAGGGAGGGATGGGGAGAGAGGAGGGCGGGATCGGGAGAGAGAGGGACGGCGGAGCTGTACCGGGACTAGCAATGGCTTTGGGCACTGCCATGGATCTGGGTGCATTTCCTCTTTTTCCGCCTGCACCAATATGGCGGCCGGCGCGATTCCAGCGTGGCCCGCCCGCCATATTGGATGCGTCGGTGTCGTGGAGATTCTGCACCCCTCCACCTATGACATCACTGGGCGGTCACAATACAGGAACAAGGAGGGCGCAGCGGGGGAGGGGCGAACCTGTGACCCCGGTGTGACCTCCGTTGACCCTTTGACACAAACAAACAGCACCTTGGTTACGAGGGGGTCACCGCGACAACAGAATTAAACACAACTTCAGGTGCGACAGCATAATGCGTTCCCCCCACCCCCGCACACATGGACATTCTGCCCATCGTGTCCGTGCCGACCGACAAAGAGCCATCCGGCCTAATCCCACTGTCCAGCTCTCGGTCCGTAGCCCTGTCGGTTACGGCGCTTCAAGTGCGTATCCAAGTACTTTTTAAATGTGATGAGGGTTTCTGCCTCAACCGCCCTTTCAGGCAGTGAGTTCCAGACCCCCACCACCCTCTGGGTGAAGAAAGTTCCTCAACTCCCCTCTAATCCTTCTCCTAATTACTTTAAATCTCTGCCCCCCTGGTTATTGACCTCTCTGCTCAGGGAAATAGGTCCTTCCTATCCACTCTATCCAGGCCCCTCATCATTTTATACACCTCAATTAAATCTCCCCTCAGCCTCCTCTGTTCCAAAGAAAACAACCCCAGCCTCTCCAATCTTCCCCCATCGCTAAAATTCTCCAGTCCTGGCAACATCCTGGTAAATCTCCTCTGCACCCACTCTAGTGCAATCACATCCTTCCTGTAATGTGGTGACCAGAACTGCACGCATACTCTAGCTGTAGCCTAAATAGTATTTTACACAGTTCAAGTATAACCTCCCTGCTCTTATATTCTATGCCTCGGCTAATAAAGGCAAGTATGCCTTCTTAACCACCTTATCTACCTGTCCTGCTATATTCAGGGATCTCTGGACATGCACTCCAAGGTCCCGTTGTTCCTCTACGCTTCTCAGTATCCTACCATTTATAGTGTATTCCCTTGCCTTGTAACTCCTCCCCAAATGTATTACCTCACATTTCTCCAGATTGAATTCCATTTGTCACTGTTCTGCCCACCTGACCAGTCCAGTGATATCTTCCTGCAGTCTGCAGCTTTCTTCTTCATTATCAACCACACGGCCAATTTTTGTATTATCTGCAAACTTCTTAATCATACCCCCTACATTGAAGTCTAAATCATTGATATATACCACAAAAAGCAAGGGACCCAGCACTGAGCCCTGCGGAACCCCACTGGAAACAGCCTTCCAGTCACAAAAACTTCTGTCGACCATTACCCTCGGCTTCCTGCCACTGAGCCAATTTTGGATCCAACTTGCCTCTTTCCCTTGGATCCCATGGGCTTTACTTTCGTGACCAGTCTGCCATGTGGGACCGTGTCAAAAGCCTTGCTATAAAATCCATGTAGACTACATCAAACATGCTGCCCTCATCAACCCTCCTTGTTACCTTCTCAAAAAATTCAATCAAGTTAGTCAGACACGACCTTCCCTTAACAATCCATGCTGACTCATACCATCAATAATCAAAGAGAAAGATGTAAAGTGAAGTGACTGTCCTTGATTAATCCGTGCCTTTCTAAATGACGATTAATACTGTCCCTCAGAATTTTTTCCAACAGTTTGCCCACCACCGAGGTTAGGCTGACTGGCCTGTAATTACTCGGTCTATCCCTTTCTCCCTTTTTAAATAACAGTACAACGTTAGCAGTCCTCTGGCACCACACCTGTAGCCAGAGAGGATTGAAAAATGATGGTCAGAGCCTCTCTTAACAGCCTGGGATACATTTAATCCGGGCCTGGGGATTTATCTACTTTCAAAGGTGCTAAACCCCTTAATACTTCCTCTCTCACTATGTTTATCTCATCTAATATTTCACACTCCTCTTTAACTACAATGTCTGCATTGTCCCTCTCTTTTGTGAAGACAGACACAAAGTATTTATTAAGAACAATACCCTTGTCTTCCGCCTCCACACACAGGTTACCTTTTTGGTCTCTAATAGGCCCGACTCTTTCTTTAGTTATCCTCTTGCTCTTTCTGTATTTATAAAACATCTTTGGGTTTTCCTTGATTTTACTTGCCGATATTTTTTCATGCCCTCTCTTTGCTTTCCTAATTTCCTTTTTAATTTCACCCCTGCGCTTTCTATACTCCTCTAGGCTTTCTGCAGTATTTAGCTCTCGGTATCTGACATAAGCTTCCCTTTTTTGCCTTATCCTACCCTGTATGCTCCTTGACATCCAGGGGGCTCTAGATTTGTTAGTCCCACCCTTTTTCTTTAAGGGAACATACTTGCTCTGAACCCTCACTATCTCCTCCTTGAATGCCTCCCACTGCTCTGACACTGATTTACCTTCAAGTAGCTGTCTCCAGTCCACTTTTGCTAAATCACATCTCAGCTTAGTAAAATTGGCCTTTCCCCAATCGAGAACTTTTCCTCCTGGTCTCTCTTTGTCCTTTTCCATAACTACGCTAAATCTAACTGAATTATGATCACTACCACCAAAATGCTCTTCCACCTGTCCAGCTTTATTCCCTAAAACTAAGTCCAGAACCGCCCCCTCTCTTGTTGGGCTTGCTACGTACTGGCTAAAAAAGTTCTCCTGAATGCATTTTAAGGATTCTGTGCCCTCTATACCGTTGACAGTGATTCTATCCCAATTAATATTAGGGTAGTTGAAATCCTCTATTACTGCCCTATTGTTTTTGCACTTCTCAGAAATTTTCTACATATTTGCTCTTCTATCTCCCTAAGAAATAATAGAGGTGCCATTACACTACTAGGTGTATTCTATAGGCCACCAAGTAGCAGGAAAAATATGGAGGAGCAAATTTGCAGGCAAATTACAGAGAGCTGCAAGAACTATAGAGCAGTGATAATGGGGGACTTCAACTATCCTAATATAGACTGGGATAGTAATAGTGTAAAGGGCAGGGAGGGGGAACAATTTCTGAAATGTGTTCAGGAGAACTTTCTTGATCAGTATGTTTCTGGCCCAACAAGGAAGGAGGCATTGCTGGATCTGGTTCTGGGGAATGAGGTGGGTCAAGTGGAGCAAGTGTCAGTAGGTGAACAGTTAGGGAACAGCGATCATAGTAGCATAAGGTTTAGATTAGCTAGGGAAAAGCACAGGGAGCAATCTAGAGTAAAAATACTTAATTGGAGGAAGGCAAATTTCAGTGGGATGAGAAGGGATCTGGCAGGCAAAACTGTAATCGAACAATGGGCTGCCTTTAAAGAGGAAATAGTTCGGGTACAGTCGAGGTACATTCCCACTAGGGGGAAAGGCAGGGCAACTAAAGTCAGAACTCCCTGGATGATGAAAGAGATAGAGAGTAAGATGAAGCAGAAAAAGAGCGTGTATGACAGATGTCAGGTCGAGAATACATCTGAGAATCAGGCTAAATATAGAAAGTTCAGAGAAGTGAAAAAGAAAATAAGAGGGGCAAAGAGGGTATGAGAATAGACTGGCAGCTAACATAAAAGGGAATCCAAAAGTCTTCTATAGGCATATAAATAGTAAACAGGTAGTAAGAGGAGGGGTGGGGCCGATTAGGGACCAAAAAGGACCTGAGCATGGAGGCAGAGGGCATGGCTGAGGTACTAAATGAGGACTTTGCATCTGTCTTCACCAAGAAAGAAGATGCTGCCAAAGACATAGTGAAGGAGGAGGTAGAGGAGATACTGGATGGGATAAGAATTGATAAAGACGAGGTATTAGAAACGCTGGCTGTACTTAAAGTAGATAAGTCACCAGGACCGGATGGGATACATCCTAGGACGCTGAGGGAAGTGAAGGAAATCGCGGAGGTACTGGCCATAATCTTCCAATCCTCCTTAGAAACGGGGGTGGTGCCAGAGGACTGGAGAATTGCAAATATTACACCCTTGTTCAGAAAATGGGTGTAAAGATAAATCCAGCCCGTCAGTTTAACCTTAGTAGTGGGGAAGCTTTTAGAAACAATAATCAGGGACAAAATTAACAGTCACTTGGACAAGTGTGGATTAATGAAGGAAAGCCAGCACGGATTTGTTAAAGGCAAATCGTGTTTAACCAACTTGATTGAGTTCTTTGATGAGGTAACAGAGAGGGTTGATGAGGGCAATGCGGTTGACGTGGTGTACATGAATTTCCAAAAGGCATTCGACAAAGTGCCACATAATAGGCTTGCCAGCAAAGTTGAAGCCCATGGAATAAAAGGGACAGTGGCAGCATGGATACGGAATTGGCTAAGTGACAGGAAACAGAGAGTAGTGGTGAACGGTTGTTTTTCGGACTGGAGGAAGGTATACAGTGGTGTTCCCCAGGGGTCGGTTCTAGGACCACTGCTTTTCTTGATATATATTAATGAGTGTGTACAGGGCACTATTTCAAAATTTGCAGATGACACAAAACTTGGAAGTATAGTGAACAGTGAGGAGGAGAGTGATAGACTTCAAGAAGACATAGACAGGCTGGTGGAATGGGCGGACACGTGGCAGATTAAATTTAATGCAGAAAAGTGTGAACTGATACATTTTGGTAGAAAGAATGAGAGGAAATATAAACTAAAGGGTACAATCCAAAAGGGGGTGCATGAACAGAGAGTCCTGTGGGTATATGTGCACAAATCGTTGAAGGTGGCAGGGCAGGTTGAGAAAGCGGTTAAAAAAGCATACGGGATCCTGGGCTTCATGAATAGAGGCACAGAGTACAAAAGCAAGGAAGTTATGATGAACCTTTATAAAACACTGGTTCAGCCTCAATTGGAGTATTGTGTCCAATTCTGGGCACCGCACTTTAGGAAGGATGTGAAGGCCTTAGAGAGGGTGCAGAAAAGATTTACGAGAATGATTCCAGGAATGAGGGACTTCAGTGATGTGGAGAGACTGGAGAAGCTGGGATTGTTCTCCTTAGAGCAGAGAAGGTTAAGGGGAGATGGACCAGAATGGTACCTGGGATGAGGGACTTCAGTGATGTGGAGAGACTGGAGAAGCTGGGGTTGTTCTCCTTAGAGCAGAGGTTAAGGGGAGATTGACCAGAATGGTACCAGGGATGAGGGACTTCAGTGATGTGGAGAGACTGGAGAAACTGGGATTGTTCTCCTTGGAGCAGAGAAAAGTGAGAAGTCGCACAACACCAGGTTATAGTCCAACAGTTTTATTTGAAATCACAAGCTTTCGGAGCGCTGCTCCTTCGTCAGGTGAAGTAAAGGAATACAAATCGACAAAACATATATAGATAGAGAACAATGCATGTGTAGCGTACAATGGCAGACGACTACATTTAATCCTCCTGACTGTTTCTCTGCCGAGGTGTGACAAAAGGCAATCAGGTCAGCCAGGAAGGCACCACATCAAAGACATAGCAAGATACAACTGAGACAATGAGGTGGGGTTACAGGGGGTCTAATGTGTCAAAAGCTGCAGTCTGTATGGAAAACGATAAACTTTAAAAATTTTACTTTTTTTTGACTGGAAATCACATCTGTGAACAAGCCAACGACGACTCGAGTCTGGATGACTCTACGTCATGTATCGTGACATTAACCCTAGATCCCGGTTGAGGCCGTCCTCATGAGTGCGGAACTTGGCTATCAGTTTCTGCTCGATGATTTTGCGTTGTCGTGTGTCTCTAAGGCCGCCTTGGAGAACGCTTACCCGCAGATCCGAGGCTGAATGTCCTTGACTGCTGAAGTGTTCCCCGACTGGGAGGGAACACTCCTGCCTGGCGATTGTTGCGCGGTGTCCGTTCATACGTTGTCTCGGTGTCTGCATGGTCTCGCCGATGTACCATGCTCTGGGGCATCCTTTCCTGCAACGTATCAGGTAGACAACGTTGGCCGAGTCACATGAGTATGTACCATGTACCTGGTGGGTTGTGTCCTCACGTGTGATGATGGTATCTGTGTTGATGATCTGGCATGTCTTGCAGAGGTTGCCGTGGCAGGGTTGTGTGGTGTGCAACCACGACACCACACAACCCTGCCACGGCAACCTCTGCCAGATCATCAACACAGATACCATCATCACACGTGAGGACACTACCCACCAGGTACATGGTACATACTCATGTGACTCGGCCAACGTTGTCTACCTGATACGTTGCAGGAAAGGATGCCCCAGAGCATGGTACATCGGCGAGACCATGCAGACACCGAGACAACGTATGAACGGACACCGCGCAACAATCGCCAGGCAGGAGTGTTCCCTCCCAGTCGGGGAACACTTCAGCAGTCAAGGACATTCAGCCTCGGATCTGCGGGTAAGCGTTCTCCAAGGCGGCCTTAGAGACACACGACAACGCAAAATCATCAAGCAGAAACTGATAGCCAAGTTCCGCACTCATGAGGACGGCCTCAACCGGGATCTAGGGTTAATGTCACGATACATGACGTAGAGTCATCCAGACTCGAGTCGTCGTTGGCTTGTTCACAGATGTGATTTCCAGTCAAAAAAAAGTAAAAATTTTAAAGTTTATCGTTTTCCATACAGACTGCAGCTTTTGACACATTAGACCCCCTGTAACCCCACCTCATTGTCTCAGTTGTATCTTGCTATGTCTTTGATGTGGTGCCTTCCTGGCTGACCTGATTGCCTTTTGTCACACCTCGGCAGAGAAACAGTCAGGAGGATTAAATGTAGTCGTCTGCCATTGTACGCTACACATGCATTGTTCTCTATCTATATATGTTTTGTCGATTTGTATTCCTTTACTTCACCTGACGAAGGAGCAGCGCTCCGAAAGCTTGTGATTTCAAATAAAACTGTTGGACTATAACCTGGTGTTGTGCGACTTCTCACTTATGTCCACCCCAGTCCAACACCGGCATCTCCGCATCATGGAGCAGAGAAGGTTGAGAGGAAATTTGATAGAGGTGTTCAAAATCATGAGGGGTCTAGACAGAGTAGAGAGAGAGAAACTGTTTCCATTGGTGGAAGGGACGAGAGCCAGAGGACACGGATTTAAGGTGATTGGCAAAAGAACCAAAGGCAACATAAAGAAAAAACATTTTTTACGCAGCGAGTGGTTAGGATCTGGAATGCACTGCCTGAGAGGGTGGTGGAGGCAGATTCAATCACAGCTTTCAAAAGGGAATTGGATAAGTACCTGAAAGAAAAAAATTAACAGGGCTACGGGGAAAGGGCGGGGGAGCGGGACTGGCTGAAGTGCTCTTGCAGAGAGCCAGCACGGGCTCGAGGGGCCGAATGGCCTCCTTCTGTGGTGTAACCATTTTATGATTCTATGGTGCTTGTGTGGGAGTCTATAGTACACTCCCAGCAGTGTGACTGCCCCTTTATTTGTTCTTCAGTTCAACCCATATGGTCTTATTCTGACATATCATCCCTCCTCACAGCTGCAATTGTTTCTTTAACCAATATTGCGACCACCCCCTCCTTTTTTATCCCCCCCTCTTCTCGCGTCTGAAAACCCAGTTAGCAGGAATATTGAGCTGCATGGGGAGCGGGCGGGGCGGGGGGGGTGGGGAACAGCTCTGTAAGAACCAGAATCCAATGCGAGACATCATGAATCAAACACAAATATTTTATTCCTGGGCTCCCCCCCCACCACCACCACCCCCGACCCCACTCCGCAGTTCACAGCAGTTCGATTCGGTTCGGCTCAGCTCCAAGACAATGGCTCCATTCGCAGAAAAGTGTTTCGTGTCGGCTGTCGCTCGTTCATGTCCTCTCAAAAAGTGTGCAAAAAAAATAAACTCTCGTCTCGGTCTCCTCGCTCGGCCGGTGAGGTTCAATCAGTCCGGGGGGGGGGGTTCCCCTCCCCTCACGGGAAACCCCCCGCCCCGCTCCCCACTCCCTCCGAGATCACTGATACTGTCCGTAGCTACCATATCCAGAGGAGGGCTCCTTCGGAGGCAGCTGACTGGGGTCCTCGATGAAAGGGCTGGCTGGAAGGGATGAGAATGATTCACAGCGTTATTAAAGGGGAGGTTCGGCCCGTGTTATGTCACCGCCACCCCACTCCCCAAGGCTTAAATTACAAGGGCGATAGCAAAATACTGCGGATGCTGGAAATCCGAAATAACAACAGAAAACGCTGGAGAGACTCAGCAGGTCAGGCAGCATCCGTGGAGAGAGAAACAGAGTTAACGTTTCAGGTCGAAGACCTTTCGTCAGAACTGGAAAAAAAGCAGGAAATGAAATAGATTTAAAGCAAGGATAAAGCTGGGAAAAGGGGGAGGGGATGAAAGAACAAAAGGAGAGATTAAGAGACATTGAGATGATCAAGGTAAGAGGAGGTGTTAATGTGACAGGTTGAGGCTAAAGGAAGGCTAAATTACAAGGACAGGTTGCACAGGCTGGGCTTGTGTTCCCTCGAGTGTAGAAGATTAAAGGGTGATCTGATCGCGGTGTTTGAGATGATTGAAGGATTCGATCGGGTCGATCGAGAGAAACTATTTCCTCTGGTGGGGGGAGTCCAGAACAAGGGGGCAGAACCTTCAAATTAGAGCCAGGCCGTTCAGGGGTGATGTCAGGAAGCACTTCTTCACACACAGGGCAGTGGAAATCTGGAACTCTCTCCCCCAAAGAGCTGTGGATTCTGGGGGTCAATTGAAAATAGCAAACCTGAGATTGATAGATTTTTGTTGGGCGAGGGTATTGAGGGTAGATGGAGTTAAAATACAGATCAGTCATGATCTAATTGAATGGTGGAACAGGCTCGAGGGGCTGAATGGCCTCCTCCTGTTCCTAATGTACAGGCTCGAGGGGGCTGAATGGCCTCCTCCTGTTCCTAATGTAACAGGCTCGAGGGGGCTGAATGGCCTCCTCCTGTTCCTAATGTAACAGGCTCGAGGGGCTGAATGGCCTCCTACTGTTCCTAATGTAACAGGCTCGAGGGGGCAGAATGGCCTCCTCCTGTTCCTAATGTAACAGGCTCGAGGGGCTGAATGGCCTCCTCCTGTTCCTAATGTAACAGGCTCAAGGGGCTGAATGGCCTCCTCCTGTTCCTAATGTAACAGGCTCAAGGGGCTGAATGGCCTCCTCCTGTTCCTAATGTAACAGGCTCGAGGGGCTGAATGGCCTCCTCCTGTTCCTAATGTAACAGGCTCAAGGGGCTGAATGGCCTCCTCCTGTTCCTAATGTAACAGGCTCGAGGGGGCTGAATGGCCTCCTCCTGTTCCTAATGTAACAGGCTCGAGGGGCTGAATGGCCTCCTCCTGTTCCTAATGTAACAAGCTCGAGGGGCTGAACAGCCTCCTCCTGTTCCTAATGTAACAAGCTCGAGGGGGGCTGAATGCCCTCCTCCTGTTCCTAATGTAACAAGCTCGAGGGCCTGAATGGCCTCCTCCTGTTCCTAATGTAACAGGCTCGAGGGGGCTGAATGGCCTCCTCCTGTTCCTAATGTAACAGGCTCGAGGGGGCTGAATGGCCTCCTCCTGTTCCTAATGTAACAGGCTCGAGGGGCTAAATGGCCTCCTCCTGTTCCTAATGTAACAGGCTCGAGAGGCTGAATGGCGTCATCCTGTTCCTAATGTAACAGGCTCGAGGGGGCTGAACGGCCTCCTCCTGTTCCTAATGTAACAGGCTCGAGGGGGCTGAACGGCCTCCTCCTGTTCCTAATGTAACAGGCTCGAGGGGCTGAACGGCCTCCTCCTGTTCCTAATGTAACAGGCTCGAGGGGCTGACTGACCTGCTCAGTTTCATGTCATCACTCTCACTCGCTCTTTCCCATCGCTGGGGCAGTGTGGAGAGATTACTGTGGGCACCCGTCCACACCCGGGAATTCCCCATCTCCTCCTCACCAACCGGAGGGTTAGGATATCGCCAAGGGCAGTCCGGGAACAACTCCGGGGGAGGGGAAATCGACAGAACTCACAGAACAGAGAGAGAGGGGGAGGGAGAGACAGGGGGGAAAAGAGAGAGAGAGATGTGGGAGGAGAGAGAGAGAGCGAGAGGGGAGAAGAGAGAGAGGGGGGGAGGAGAGAGAGAGAGGGAGGAGAGAGAGAGAGAGGGGAGGAGAGAGAGAGAGAGGGGGGGGAGGAGAGAGAGGGGGGGAG
>JASTWF010000057.1:1760705-1782434 GCA_030390025.1 Squalus acanthias | reverse complement strand
GCTCGCTCTCTCTGTCGCTCTCTGGCTCGCTCTCTCTGTCGCTCTCTGGCTCGCTCTCTCTGTCGCTCTCTGGCTCGCTCTCTCTGTCGCTCTCTGCTCGCTCTCTCTGTCGCTCTCTCGCTCGCTCTCTCTGTCGCTCTCTGGCTCGCTCTCTCTGTCGCTCTCTGGCTCGCTCTCTCTGTCGCTCTCTCGGCTCGCTCTCTCTGTCGCTCTCTCGCTCGCTCTCTCTGTCGCTCTCTGGCTCGCTCTCTCTGTCGCTCTCTCGCTCGCTCTCTCTGTCGCTCTCTCGCTCGCTCTCTCTGTCGCTCTCTCGCTCGCTCTCTCTGTCGCTCTCTCGCTCGCTCTCTCTGTCGCTCTCTCGGCTCGCTCTCTCTGTCGCTCTCTCGCTCGCTCTCTCTGTCGGCTCTCTCGCTCGCTCTCTCTGTCGCTCTCTCGCTCGCTCTCTCTGTCGCTCTCTCGCTCGCTCTCTCTGTCGCTCTCTCGCTCGCTCTCTCTGTCGCTCTCTCGCTCGCTCTCTCTGTCGCTCTCTGCTCGCTCTCTCTGTCGCTCTCTGGCTCGCTCTCTCTGTCGCTCTCTGGCTCGCTCTCTCTGTCGCTCTCTGGCTCGCTCTCTCTGTCGCTCTCTGGCTCGCTCTCTCTGTCGCTCTCTGGCTCGCTCTCTCTGTCGCTCTCTGGCTCGCTCTCTCTGTCGCCTCTCGGCTCGCTCTCTCTGTCGCTCTCTCGCTCGCTCTCTCTGTCGCTCTCTCGCTCGCTCTCTCTGTCGCTCTCTCGCTCGCTCTCTCTGTCGCTCTCTCGCTCGCTCTCTCTGTCGCTCTCTCGCTCGCTCTCTCTGTCGCTCTCTCGCTCGCTCTCTCTGTCGCTCTCTCGCTCGCTCTCTCTGTCGCTCTCTCGCTCGCTCTCTCTGTCGCTCTCTCGCTCGCTCTCTCTGTCGCTCTCTCGCTCGCTCTCTCTGTCGCTCTCTCGCTCGCTCTCTCTGTCGCTCTCTCGCTCGCTCTCTCTGTCGCTCTCTCTGTCGCTCTCTCTGTCGCTCTCTCTGTCGCTCTCTCGCGCTCTCTCTGTCGCTCTCTCGCTCTCTCTGTCGCTCTCTCTGTCGGCTCTCTCTGTCGCTCTCTCTGTCGGCTCTCTCTGTCGCTCTCTCTGTCGGCTCTCTCGCTCGCCTCTCTCTCGCTCTCTCGTCGCTCTCTCGCTCGCTCTCTCTGCTCGCTCTCTCGCTCGCTCTCTCTGTCGTCTCTGCTCGCTCTCTCTGTCGTCTCTCGCTCGCTCTCTCTGTCGGTCTCTCGCTCGCTCTCTCTGTCGTCTCTCGCTCGCTCTCTCTGTCAGAGGTCTCTCGGCTCGCTCTCTCTGTCGGTCTCTGGCTCGCTCTCTCTGTCGTTCTCTGGCTCGCTCTCTCTGTCGGTCTCTGCTCGCTCTCTCTGTCGGTCTCTGGCTCGCTCTCTCTGTCGGTCTCTGGCTCGCTCTCTCTGTCGTCTCGGCTCGCTCTCTCTGTCGGTCTCTGGCTCGCTCTCTCTGTCGGTCTCTGGCTCGCTCTCTCTGTCGGTCTCTGGCTCGCTCTCTCTGTCGTCTCTGGCTCGCTCTCTCTGTCGGCTCTCTCGCTCGCTCTCTCTGTCGCTCTCTCGCTCGCTCTCTCTGTCGCTCTCTGGCTCGCTCTCTCTGTCGCTCTCTGGCTCGCTCTCTCTGTCGGTCTCTCGCTCGCTCTCTCTGTCGCTCTCTGGCTCGCTCTCTCTGTCGGCTCTCTGGCTCGCTCTCTCTGTCGCTCTCTGGCTCGCTCTCTCTGTCGCTCTCTGGCTCGCTCTCTCTGTCGCTCTCTGGCTCGCTCTCTCTGTCGCTCTCTGGCTCGCTCTCTCTGTCGCTCTCTGGCTCGCTCTCTCTGTCGCTCTCTGGCTCGCTCTCTCTGTCGCTCTCTGGCTCGCTCTCTCTGTCGCCCTCTGGCTCGCTCTCTCTGTCGCCCTCTGGCTCGCTCTCTCTGTCGCCTCTGGCTCGCTCTCTCTGTCGCCCTCTGGCTCGCTCTCTCTGTCGCTCTCTGGCTCGCTCTCTCTGTCGCCTCTGGCTCGCTCTCTCTGTCGCCCTCTGGCTCGCTCTCTCTGTCGCCCTCTGGCTCGCTCTCTCTGTCGCCCTCTGGCTCGCTCTCTCTGTCGCCCTCTGGCTCGCTCTCTCTGTCGCCCTCTGGCTCGCTCTCTCTGTCGCTCTCTGGCTCGCTCTCTCTGTCGCTCTCTGGCTCGCTCTCTCTGTCGCTCTCTGGCTCGCTCTCTCTGTCGCTCTCTGGCTCGCTCTCTCTGTCGCTCTCTGGCTCGCTCTCTCTGTCGCTCTCTGGCTCGCTCTCTCTGTCGCTCTCTGGCTCGCTCTCTCTGTCGCTCTCTGGCTCGCTCTCTCTGTCGCTCTCTGGCTCGCTCTCTCTGTCGCTCTCTGGCTCGCTCTCTCTGTCGCTCTCTCGCTCGCTCTCTCTGTCGCTCTCTCGCTCGCTCTCTCTGTCGCTCTCTCGCTCGCTCTCTCTGTCGCTCTCTCGCTCGCTCTCTCTGTCGCTCTCTCGCTCGCTCTCTCTGTCGCTCTCTCGCTCGCTCTCTCTGTCGCTCTCTCGCTCGCTCTCTCTGTCGCTCTCTCGCTCGCTCTCTCTGTCGCTCTCTCGCTCGCTCTCTCTGTCGCTCTCTCGCTCGCTCTCTCTGTCGCTCTCTCGCTCGCTCTCTCTGTCGCTCTCTCTGCTCGCTCTCTCTGTCGGGCTCTCTCTGTCGGGCTCTCTCTGTCGGGCTCTCTCTGTCGGGCTCTCTCTGTCGGGCTCTCTCTGTCGGGCTCTCTCTGTCGGGCTCTCTCTGTCGGGCTCTCTCTGTCGGGCTCTCTCTGTCGGGCTCTCTCTGTCGGGCTCTCTCTGTCGGGCTCTCTCTGTCGGGCTCTCTCTGTCGGGCTCTCTCTGTCGGGCTCTCTCTGTCGGGCTCTCTCTGTCGGGCTCTCTCTGTCGGCTCTCTCGCTCGCTCTCTCGCTCGCTCTCTCGCTCGCTCTCTCGCTCGCTCTCTCTGTCGGTCTCTGGCTCGCTCTCTCTGTCGGTCTCTCGCTCGCTCTCTCTGTCGGTCTCTGGCTCGCTCTCTCTGTCGGTCTCTCGCTCGCTCTCTCTGTCGGTCTCTCGCTCGCTCTCTCTGTCGGTCTCTGGCTCGCTCTCTCTGTCGGTCTCCGGCTCGCTCTCTCTGTCGGTCTCTGGCTCGCTCTCTCTGTCGGTCTCTGGCTCGCTCTCTCTGTCGGTCTCTGGCTCGCTCTCTCTGTCGGTCTCTGGCTCGCTCTCTCTGTCGGTCTCTGGCTCGCTCTCTCTGTCGGTCTCTGGCTCGCTCTCTCTGTCGGTCTCTGGCTCGCTCTCTCTGTCGGTCTCTGGCTCGCTCTCTCTGTCGGTCTCTGGCTCGCTCTCTCTGTCGGTCTCTCGCTCGCTCTCTCTGTCGGTCTCTCGCTCGCTCTCTCTGTCGGTCTCTCGCTCGCTCTCTCTGTCGGTCTCTCGCTCGCTCTCTCTGTCGGTCTCTCGCTCGCTCTCTCTGTCGGTCTCTCGCTCGCTCTCTCTGTCGCTCTCTCGCTCGCTCTCTCTGTCGGTCTCTCGCTCGCTCTCTCTGTCGCTCTCTCGCTCGCTCTCTCTGTCGGTCTCTCGCTCGCTCTCTCTGTCGGTCTCTCGCTCGCTCTCTCTGTCGTCTCTCGCTCGCTCTCTCTGTCGCTCTCTCGCTCGCTCTCTCTGTCGCTCTCTCGCTCGCTCTCTCTGTCGCTCTCTCGCTCGCTCTCTCTGTCGGTCTCTCGCTCGCTCTCTCTGTCGGTCTCTCGCTCGCTCTCTCTGTCGGTCTCTCGCTCGCTCTCTCTGTCGGTCTCTCGCTCGCTCTCTCTGTCGGTCTCTGGCTCGCTCTCTCGCTCGCTCTCTCTGTCGGTCTCTCGCTCGCTCTCTCTGTCGGTCTCTCGCTCGCTCTCTCTGTCGGTCTCTCGCTCGCTCTCTCTGTCGGTCTCTCGCTCGCTCTCTCTGTCGGTCTCTCGCTCGCTCTCTCTGTCGGTCTCTCGCTCGCTCTCTCTGTCGGTCTCTCGCTCGCTCTCTCTGTCGGTCTCTCGCTCGCTCTCTCTGTCGGTCTCTCGCTCGCTCTCTCTGTCGGTCTCTCGCTCGCTCTCTCTGTCGGTCTCTGGCTCGCTCTCTCTGTCGGTCTCTGGCTCGCTCTCTCTGTCGGTCTCTGGCTCGCTCTCTCTGTCGCTCTCTGGCTCGCTCTCTCTGTCGGTCTCTGGCTCGCTCTCTCTGTCGGCTCTCTGGCTCGCTCTCTCTGTCGGTCTCTGGCTCGCTCTCTCTGTCGGTCTCTCGCTCGCTCTCTCTGTCGGTCTCTCGCTCGCTCTCTCTGTCGGTCTCTCGCTCGCTCTCTCTGTCGGTCTCTGGCTCGCTCTCTCGCTCGCTCTCTCTGTCGCTCTCTCGCTCGCGCTCTCTGTCGCTCTCTCGCTCGCTCTCTCTGTCGGTCTCTCGCTCGCTCTCTCTGTCGGTCTTTCGCTCGCTCTCTCTGTCGGTCTCTCGCTCGCTCTCTCTGTCGGTCTCTCGCTCGCTCTCTCTGTCGGTCTCTCGCTCGCTCTCTCTGTCGGTCTCTCGCTCGCTCTCTCTGTCGGTCTCTCGCTCGCTCTCTCTGTCGGTCTCTCGCTCGCTCTCTCTCTCTGTCTCTCGCTCGCTCTCTCTGTCGGTCTCTCGCTCGCTCTCTCTGTCGGTCTCTCGCTCGCTCTCTCTGTCGGTCTCTCGCTCGCTCTCTCTGTCGGTCTCTCGCTCGCTCTCTCTGTCGGTCTCTCGCTCGCTCTCTCTGTCGGTCTCTCGCTCGCTCTCTCTGTCGGTCTCTCGCTCGCTCTCTCTGTCGGTCTCTCGCTCGCTCTCTCTGTCGGTCTCTCGCTCGCTCTCTCTGTCGGTCTCTCGCTCGCTCTCTCTGTCGCTCTCTGGCTCGCTCTCTCTGTCGCTCTCTGGCTCGCTCTCTCTGTCGCTCTCTGGCTCGCTCTCTCTGTCGCTCTCTGGCTCGCTCTCTCTGTCGCTCTCTGGCTCGCTCTCTCTGTCGCTCTCTGGCTCGCTCTCTCTGTCGCTCTCTCTGTCGCTCTCTGGCTCGCTCTCTCTGTCGCTCTCTCGCTCGCTCTCTCTGTCGCTCTCTCGCTCGCTCTCTCTGTCGCTCTCTCGCTCGCTCTCTCTGTCGCTCTCTCGCTCGCTCTCTCTGTCGCTCTCTCGCTCGCTCTCTCGCTCGCTCTCTCGCTCGCTCTCTCTGTCGCTCTCTCGCTCGCTCTCTCTGTTGGGCTCTCTCTGTCGGGCTCTCTCGCTCGCTCTCTCTGTCGCTCTCTCTGTCGCTCTCTCTGTCGCTCTCTCTGTCGCTCTCTCTGTCGCTCTCTCTGTCGCTCTCTCGCTCGCTCTCTCTGTCGCTCTCTCGCTCGCTCTCTCTGTCGCTCTCTCGCTCGCTCTCTCTGTCGCTCTCTCGCTCGCTCTCTCTGTCGCTCTCTCGCTCGCTCTCTCTGTCGCTCTCTCGCTCGCTCTCTCGCTCGCTCTCTCGCTCGCTCTCTCTGTCGCTCTCTCGCTCGCTCTCTCTGTCGCTCTCTCGCTCGCTCTCTCTGTCGCTCTCTCGCTCGCTCTCTCTGTCGCTCTCTCGCTCGCTCTCTCTGTCGGGCTCTCTCGCTCGCTCTCTCTGCTCGCTCTCTGCTCGCTCTCTCGTCGTCTCTGGCTCGCTCTCTCTGTCGCTCTCTGGCTCGCTCTCTCTGTCGGTCTCTGGCTCGCTCTCTCTGTCGGTCTCTGGCTCGCTCTCTCTGTCGGTCTCTGGCTCGCTCTCTCTGTCGGTCTCTGGCTCGCTCTCTCTGTCGGTCTCTGGCTCGCTCTCTCTGTCGTCTCTCGCTCGCTCTCTCTGTCGGTCTCTCGCTCGCTCTCTCTGTCGGTCTCTCGCTCGCTCTCTCTGTCGGTCTCTCGCTCGCTCTCTCTGTCGGTCTCTCGCTCGCTCTCTCTGTCGGTCTCTCGCTCGCTCTCTCTGTCGGTCTCTCGCTCGCTCTCTCTGTCGGTCTCTCGCTCGCTCTCTCTGTCGGTCTCTCGCTCGCTCTCTCTGTCGGTCTCTCGCTCGCTCTCTCTGTCGGTCTCTCGCTCGCTCTCTCTGTCGGTCTCTCGCTCGCTCTCTCTGTCGGTCTCTCGCTCGCTCTCTCTGTCGGTCTCTCGCTCGCTCTCTCTGTCGGTCTCTCGCTCGCTCTCTCTGTCGGTCTCTCGCTCGCTCTCTCTGTCGGTCTCTCGCTCGCTCTCTCTGTCGGTCTCTCGCTCGCTCTCTCTGTCGGTCTCTCGCTCGCTCTCTCTGTCGGTCTCTCGCTCGCTCTCTCTGTCGGTCTCTCGCTCGCTCTCTCTGTCGGTCTCTCGCTCGCTCTCTCTCTCTGTCTCTCGCTCGCTCTCTCTGTCGGTCTCTCGCTCGCTCTCTCTGTCGGTCTCTCGCTCGCTCTCTCGCTCTCTCTGTCGGTCTCTCGCTCGCTCTCTCTGTCGGTCTCTGGCTCGCTCGCTCTCTCTGTCGTCTCTCGCTCGCTCTCTCTGTCGGTCTCTGGCTCGCTCTCTCTGTCGGTCTCTGGCTCGCTCTCTCTGTCGGTCTCTCGCTCTCTCTGTCTCTCCCTCAGGGCACTAGTTGGGGGTCTAATATCATGGGGTGATGGGCCGAATGGGGAAGGGATTGAGCGGACAGCTTGGGTTGAAAGAACAGGACTGGCTCCGGGGTGAATCAGGAGGCGGGGCAGAGCTGACACTAAGATTTTGGGTTTTTTCTTTGCAAGGGTAAGGGAAGATCGAATTCGAGTCAGAGACGGTGCAGTGAGACATGTGACACTGAGGCACACAGAGCAGGCAGATCCCACGGCGTGAATCCCGTCTGTGTCTCCGCCAAGGTTGACAGCAGGGGGTGCTAGTCTGAGCCTCAGTGCCGCGCGGCTGGTCACTATCCAGTCACAAATGCAAATTGCACTAGATCGGGCTGGCCGGTGAAGCTCCCGTGGTCGAACAGCTGGCCAGCCGGGGTCCAGGAAGCCGGTATCCCGGTGACAGTGGCAGCATCGGGAGGGGCGATTTAACGGGAGGGTGGGAGGAAGGATCGCTCGGGAGCCAGGACGCGGATTTTAAAGCCGGCATTTGAAGAAATCAGCAATGCGACTGCCGCTGGTTTTGAGCCCCGAGTTTTTCAGCGAGAGGTCCCGACAGCTGAGATTAAACTTCCACAGCTGGGAGGGACAGCTGTGCGCAGTGCCAACCCACTGGGATTGCACTGCCCCCTCCCTCGGACCGCAGGGTGGGGGAGGGACTGCAGAAATTCTTCTGTCTGTTGACAGCAATTGCACACGCTCCTATCGAACAGGGTGATTTGCCGAATGGGGAATGGGACAGTGAGTACAGCTCCCTCTACACTGTCCCCATCAAACAAAAAAGGACCAAGAGATTAATTAAGAGGGGGGAAAAATAGAGTATGAGAGTAAACTTGCAAGGAACATAAAAGCGGACTGTAAAAGCTTCTACAAGTATGTAAAAAGAAAAAGATTAGTGAAAACAAATGTAGGTCCCTTACAGTCAGAAACGGGAGAATTTATAATGGGGAACAAGGAAATGGCAGGGCAATTAACCAAATACTTTGGTTCTGTCTTCACGGAAGAGGACACAAATAACTTCCCAGAAATGCTAGGGAACCAAGGGTCTAGTGAGAAGGAGGAATTAAAGGAAATTAGTATTAGTAAAAAAAATAGTGCTGGAGACATTAATGGGACTGAAAGCTGATAAATCCCCAGGGCCTGATAATCTGCATCCCAGATACTAAAAGAGGTAGCCATGGAAATAATGGATGCATTGGTTGTCATCTTCCAAAATTCTATAGATTATGGAACAGTTCCTGCAGATTGGAGGGTGGCAAATGTAACCCCACTATTTAAAAAAGGAGGGAGAGAGAAAACGGGGAACTACAGACCGGTTAGCCTAACACCAGTAGTAGGGAAAATGCTAGAGTCCATTATAAAGGGTGTGATAACAGGACACTTAGAAAATATCAACGGGATTAGACAAAGTCAACATGGATTTATGAAAGGGAAATCGTGTTTGACAAACCTACTGGAGTTTTTTGAGGATGTAACTGGTAGAATAGATAAGGGAGAACCAGTGGATGTGGTGTATTTGGATTTTCAGAAGGCCTTTGATAAAGTCCCACATAAGAGGTTAGTGTGCAAAATTAAAGCACATGGGATTGGGGGTAATATATTGGCATGGATTGAAAATTGGTTAACAGACAGGAAACAGAGAGTAAGAATAAATGGGTCTTTTTCGGGGTGGCAGGCGGTGACTAGTGGGGTACCGCAGGGATCAGTGCTTGGGCCCCAGCTATTCACAATATATATCAATCATTTGGATGAGGGAACCAAATGTAATATTTCCAAGTTTGCTGACGACACGAAACTAGGTGGGATTGTGAGTTGTGAGGAGGATGCAAAGAGGCTTCAATGCGATTTAGACAAGTTGAGTGAGTGGGCAAATACATGGCAGATGCAGTATAACGTGGATAAATGTGAAGTTATCCACTTCGGTAGGAAAAACAGAAAGGCAGAGTATTATTTAAATGGTGATAGATTGGGAAATGCTGATGTACAAAGGGACCTGGATGTCCTTGTACACCAGTCACTGAAGGCAAACATGCAGGTGCAGCAAGCAGTTAGGAAGGCAAATGGTATGTTGGCCTTCATTGCAAGAGGATTTGAGTACAGGAGCAAGGATGTCTTACTACAGTTATACAGGGCCTTGGTGAGACCACACCTGGAGTACTGTGTGCAGTTTTTGTCTCCTTACCTAAGAAAGGATATACTTGCCATAGAGGGAGTGCAGCGAAGGTTCACCAGACTGATTCCTGGGATGGCAGGACTGTCGTATGAGGAGAGATTGGGTCGACTAGGCCTGTATTCACTAGAGTTTAGAAGAATGAGAGGGGATCTCATTGAAACGTATCAAATTCTGACCGGGCTAGACAGACTGGATGCAGGGAGGATGTTTCCCCTGGCTGGGGAAGTCTAGAACGAGGGGTCACAGTCTCAGGATACGGGGTAGGACATTTAGGACAGAGATGAGGAGAAATGTCTTCACTCAGAGGGTGGTGAACCTGTGGAATTCTCTACCACAGAAGGCTGTGGAAGCCAAGACACTGAATCTATTTAAAAAGGAGATAGATAGATTTCTAGACACAAAAGGCATCAAGGGGTATGGGGAGAGAGCGGGAATATGGTATTGAGATAGAGGATCAGCCATGATCATATTGAATGGCGGAGCAGGCTCGAAGGGCCAAATGGCCGACTCCTGCTCCTATTTTTCTATGTTTCTATTTTTCTAAACAATCCCAGGGCAGGTACAGCACGGGTTAGATACAGAGTAAAGCTCCCCCTACACTGTCCCCATCAAACACTCCCAGGACAGGTACAGCACGGGTTAGATACAGAGTAAAGCTCCCTCTACACTGTACCATCAAACACACACAGGGCAGATACAGCACGGGTTAGATACAGAGTAAAGCTCCCTCTACACTGTCCCATCAAACACTCCCAGGGCAGGTACAGCACGGGTTAGATACAGAGTAAAGCTCCCTCTACACTGTCCCATCAAACACTCCCAGGGCAGGTACAGCACGGGTTATATACAGAGTAAAGCTCCCTCTACACTGTCCCATCAAACACTCCCAGGGCAGGTACAGCATATAGCTGCCTCACAGACACACAGATGGAGTGAGACACACAGACCGAGAGACTAGGGGGTCACAGTCTCAGGATAAGCAGTTAGCCATTTAGGACGGAGATGAGGAGGAATTTCTTCACTCAGAGGGTGGTGAATCTTTGGAATTCTCTCCCCCAGAGGGCTGTGGAGGCTGAGTCGTCGAGTATATTCAAGACAGAGATCGAGATTTTTGGACTGTAGTGGAATCAAGGGATATGGGGACAGTGCAGTTGAGGTCGATGGTCAGCCATGATCCTATTGAATGGTGGAGGAGGCTGAATGGCCTTCTCCTGCTCCCACACACACAGACAGAGATGGAGAGAGACACACACACAGAGAACGAAAGACTTGCATTTCTATAGCGCCTTTCACGACCTCAGGACATCCCAAATCGCTTCACAGTCGATGAAGTACTTTTTGAAGTGTGGTCACTGTTGTAATGTAGGAAACGGGGCAGCCAATTTGCGCACAGCAAGCTCCCACAAACAGCAATGTGATAATGACCAGATCATCTGTTTTTGTGATGTTGATTGAGGGATACATGATGGCCCCAGGACACCGGGGAGAACTCCACTTTGAAATAGTGCCATGGGATCTTTTGCGTCCACCTGAGAGAGCAGACGGGGCCTCGATTTAACATCTCATCTGAAAGACGGCACCTCCGACAGTGCGGTACTCCCTCAGTACTGCACTGGGAGTGTCAGCCTAGATTTTTGTGCTCGAGTCTCTGGAGTGGGACTTGAACCCACAACCTTCTGACTCAGAGGCGAGAGTACTACCCACTGAACCACGGCTGACAGAGAGACTGAGGAGGAACGAGAGTCGCAAGTTCAGAGGGGCAGTGATCAGAGTCAGATCGCGATCAGAGAGACGAGAGGTTGTGATGTTTGCCTATTCCCACTTCACCCTTGAAGGTCCCTGTGTCCTGGACAGATGGGATGCTGTGTTGGTCTGGAAGAGCGCTGACAGCTCTCTGAGTGTGCAAACCGCAGACAGCTGAACAATAGCTCGGCTCCCTGTGAGATCACTCCCGGCTCTGTACTTGGGCCAGGAGCTGGAGTTGCTGTGATCTCATGGGTGGGCTCGGTGCCCGAGAGTAATCCAGGGATGGCTCGGGTCCTGTCACCACAGGAACACACACATCCTTCCTCCAAATCCAGCGTCTCTCCGGAGCGACTGAACAAACTCCATTTCCCACAACATGACAGTGTCGTAGATTAACCCTTCGACACCTTTCAGCACTTACATTCACAGCCTGTGTCTCTGTCTCTCCCTGCATCTCTGTCTCTGTCTCTCCCTGCGTCTCCCGTCTCTCCCTGCGTCTCCGTCTCTCCCTGCGTCTCCGTCTCTCCCTGCGTCTCCGTCTCTCCCTGCGTCTCCGTCTCTCCCTGCGTCTCCGTCTCTCCCTGCGTCTCCGTCTCTCCCTGCGTCTCCGTCTCTCCCTGCGTCTCCCTCTCTCCCTGCGTCTCCCTCTCTCCCTGCGTCTCCCTCTCTCCCTGCGTCTCCCTCTCTCCCTGCGTCTCCCTCTCTCCCTGCGTCTCCCTCTCTCCCTGCGTCTCCCTCTCTCCCTGCGTCTCCCTCTCTCCCTGCGTCTCCCTCTCTCCCTGCGTCTCCCTCTCTCCCTGCGTCTCCCTCTCTCCCTGCGTCTCCCTCTCTCCCTGCGTCTCCCTCTCTCCCTGCGTCTCCCTCTCTCCCTGCGTCTCCCTCTCTCCCTGCGTCTCCCTCTCTCCCTGCGTCTCCCTCTCTCCCTGCGTCTCCCTCTCTCCCTGCGTCTCCCTCTCTCCCTGCGTCTCCCTCTCTCCCTGCGTCTCCCTCTCTCCCTGCGTCTCCCTCTCTCCCTGCGTCTCCCTCTCTCCCTGCGTCTCCCTCTCTCCCTGCGTCTCCCTCTCTCCCTGCGTCTCCCTCTCTCCCTGCGTCTCCCTCTCTCCCTGCGTCTCCCTGCGTCTCCCTCTCTCCCTGCGTCTCCCTCTCTCCCTGCGTCTCCCTCTCTCCCTGCGTCTCCCTCTCTCCCTGCGTCTCCCTCTCTCCCTGCGTCTCCCTCTCTCCCTGCGTCTCCCTCTCTCCCTGCGTCTCCCTCTCTCCCTGCGTCTCCCTCTCTCCCTGCGTCTCCCTCTCTCCCTGCGTCTCCCTCTCTCCCTGCGTCTCCCTCTCTCCCTGCGTCTCCCTCTCTCCCTGCGTCTCCCTCTCTCCCTGCGTCTCCCTCTCTCCCTGCGTCTCCCTCTCTCCCTGCGTCTCCCTCTCTCCCTGCGTCTCCCTCTCGCCCTGCGTCTCCCTCTCGCCCTGCGTCTCCCTCTCGCCCTGCGTCTCCCTCTCGCCCTGCGTCTCTGTCTCCCTCTCGCCCTGCGTCTCTGTCTCCCTCTCGCCCTGCGTCTCTGTCTCCCTCTCGCCCTGCGTCTCTGTCTCCCTCTCGCCCTGCGTCTCTGTCTCCCTCTCGCCCTGCGTCTCTGTCTCCCTCTCGCCCTGCGTCTCTGTCTCCCTCTCGCCCTGCGTCTCTGTCTCCCTCTCGCCCTGCGTCTCTGTCTCTCCCTGCGTCTCTGTCTCTCCCTCTCTGTCTCTCCCTGTGTCTCTGTCGCTCCCACTCTGTATCTCTACTGATGTTAATCCAGCTCCCTCACACTGTCACTCAGCAACCCCTCTCCCCCAGCGCACTGTGTTACTGACTGTATCTCTACTGATGTTAATCCAGCTCCCTCACACTGTTACTCAGTAACCCCTCTCCCCCCCAGCGCCCTGTGTTACTGACTGTATCTCTACTGATGTTAATCCAGCTCCCTCACACTGTCACTCAGTAACCCCTCACCCCCCCAGCGCCCTGTGTTACTGACTGTATCTCTACTGATGTTAATCCAGCTCCCTCACACTGTCACTCAGTAACCCCTCTCCCCCCAGCGCCCTGTGTTACTGACTGTATCTCTACTGATGTTAATCCAGCTCCCTCACACTGTCACTCAGTAACCCCTCTCCCCCAGCGCCCTGTGTTACTGACTGTATCTCTACTGATGTTAATCCAGCTCCCTCACACTGTCACTCAGTAACCCCTCCCATCCAGGAAATGCCCAGGGTCCATCTCCGGCCTGTTTTTAGTGAACCCGCTGCGAAGTAACAACACCAATTTAATTTGGCAAATTGAATGGAGGGGGAGGGAGGTGTGGAAAGGATGTTGATTGTTTTCGTACAATTTCTTGCAAGTGTTTAGCGATTCACATCGGAGGCCCAGTTCAGGCACCCGCTCCACATCCTGAGGCCTTTCCCCGTTGCTAGGAGATGGAGGTGTTGTACACACATCCTTTTCCTGCCTCTCGTCCGGTCCAAGTGGTTCTTTACACACTGAGAATTCAGGAACGGCACATTTCTATCATGCCAGCGGCAGCACGATTGGAAAATCAGAGTCGCCGCTCAGATTTCAGGCCTGAAAATTAAAATGGCGGCACGTCGCGCTCAATTCCCCTAATGATAAAAGATAGACCTTGCATTCCTCCAGCGCCTTTCACCACCTCGGGACATCCCAAAGCGCTTCACAGCCAATGAAGGACTTTTTGAAGTGTGGTCACTGTTGTAATGTGGGAAATGCGGCAGCCAATTTGCGCACAGCAAGCTCCCACAAACCGCAATGTGATAATGAGCAGATCATCTGTTTTAGTGATGTTGGTTGAGGGATAAATATTGGCCCCAGGACACCGGGGAACACTCCCCCCTGCTCTTCCAATAGTGGCCGTGGGATCTTTTAAGTCCACCTGAGAGGGCAGACGGGGCCTCGGGTTTAACGTCTCATCCCGAAAGACGGCCCCTCCGACAGTGCGACGCTCCCTCAGTACCGCCCCTCCGACAGTGCGGCGCTCCCTCAGTACCGCCCCTCCGACAGTGCGGCGCTCCCTCAGTACCGCCCCTCCGACAGTGCGGCGCTCCCTCAGTACCGCCCCTCCGACAGTGCGGCGCTCCCTCAGTACCGCCCCTCCGACAGTGCGGCGCTCCCTCAGTACCGCCCCTCCGACAGTGCGGCGCTCCCTCAGTACCGCCCCTCCGACAGTGCGGCGCTCCCTCAGTACCGCCCCTCCGACAGTGCGGCGCTCCCTCAGTACCGCCCCTCCGACAGTGCGGCGCTCCCTCAGTACCGCCCCTCCGACAGTGCGGCGCTCCCTCAGTACCGCCCCTCCGACAGTGCGGCGCTCCCTCAGTACCGCCCCTCCGACAGTGCGGCGCTCCCTCAGTACCGCCCCTCCGACAGTGCGGCGCTCCCTCAGTACCGCCCCTCCGACAGTGCGGCGCTCCCTCAGTACCGCCCCTCCGACAGTGCGGCGCTCCCTCAGTACCGCCCCTCCGACAGTGCGGCGCTCCCTCAGTACCGCCCCTCCGACAGTGCGGCGCTCCCTCAGTACCGCCCCTCCGACAGTGCGGCGCTCCCTCAGTACCGCCCCTCCGACAGTGCGGCGCTCCCTCAGTACCGCCCCTCCGACAGTGCGGCGCTCCCTCAGTACTGGTACCGGGGGAGTGTCAGGCCTGGATCATGGGGTGCAGGATAGGAGGGAGTGGGTCAGGATGAGAAACATCCTTGAAAGGATTAGGCCCCCCACCCTCTCCCTCTCTCCGTTTAACCTTTTATATGGATGGGCAGGGCTGAATTTTTGGCGTGGCCCTGCCGACTCCCCTGGCTGCCCAGGAACAGGCACTGACAGGGAACGGGCTGCTGGTGAATGGAGGCGTTACCGTAGCAACCGATCGGAACACAAAGGCCTCCTCTGTCCTCATACCTGTCGGGGCACATACCACAGCGACGGCTCACCTGAGCAGCAGGAACGCTGCCTGTAGAGAGAAACCCCTTCTGAATCACTAACCCTCTCAGTGCTGGGCTCTCGATTGTTGCAGCCTCGCCACGCAGGCCCATTCCCGCTCGGCCTGTGGGACTCTGGGTGAGACTAGCCAACTGGGCACAGGCCGGGGATTGAGCCTTGGGGGCGTCCTCAGATGCCACACGGCCAATAGCTCGCCTTTTGAAGGAATTGCGATCAGCTGTTTCGTAGGAAACGCAGCACCCATTTGGTGCACAGCAGGATCCCACAAGCAGCACGGTCCGCCCAACCAGTCCGTGTCAATGTTTCTCCTCCACCTCATCCCACGTGCACGTTGCATCTATCCAGCGCCTTAAACGTAGCAAAAACATCCCAAGGCGCTTCACAGGAGCGTAAATCAGACGGAATTTGACACCGAGCCCAAATAAGGAGATATTAGGGACAGGCGACCAAAAGCTGGGTCAAAGAGGTCGGTTCTAAGGAGCGTCTTAAAGGAGGGGAGAGAGAGGCGGAGAGGTTTAGGGAGGGAATTCCAGAGCTCGGGGCCCGGGCGGCTGAAGGCACGGCCGCCAATGGTGGATCTATGGAAATTGGGGGGGATGCGCAAGAGGCCAGAATTGGAAAAGTGCAGAGATCTCGGAGGGTTGTAAGAACATAAGAAATAGGAGCAGGAGTCGGCCATACGGCCCCTCGAACCTGCTCCGCCATTCAATAAGATCACAGCTGATCATCGGCCTCAACTCCACTTTCCCGCCCGATCTCCATATCACTCGATTCCCCTAGAGTCCAAAAATCTATCGATCTCAGCCTTGAATATACTCAACGACTGAGCCTCCACAGCCCTCTGGGGTAGAGAATTCCAAAGATTCACCACCCTCTGAGTGAAGACATTCCTCCTCATCTCAGTCCTTAAATGGCCAACCCCTTATCCTGAGACTGTGACCCCTGGTTCTAGACTCTCCAGCCACGGAAACAGCCTCCCAGCATCTACCCTGTCAATCCCCCCTCAGAATCTTATATGTTTCAATGAGATCACCTCTCATTCTTCTAAACTCCAGAGAGTATAGGCCCATTCTACTCAATCTCTCCTCATAGGACAATCCCCCCATCCCAGGGATCAATCTAGTGAACCTTGGTTGCAGGGTTGGAGGAGGTTACAGAGATAGAGAGGGTGAGGCCATGGAGGGGATTTGAACAGGAGGTGAGAATTTTTACTCTGTCTCTGTCATTTGACCAATGTTTCTTTCGGACATGATGGGACTCGCTCTCCCTTGTGTAGCCCAGCCGGACTGACTGCTTCTCTTCTCTTCTCTCTCCTATCTTCAGAGTCGAACTGCATTCCGTTGAGGCAGCGTTCCGGAACGTTCCATCTGCTAGCCGAGGTTCCGCCAGCCTCGCTGAGCGCTGGCCCCTCTTCCCGCCCCGCCCCATCGCGGGTTGTAGGGCGATGACTCGTAGCTAGGAGTAACCTAAGCTCAACACAGGTGAGTCCAGTCGAACATTACAATCCCCAAAAACAATTCAAGGGACAACAATCATCAACCTGCCCCATCAAACACTCCCAGGGCAGGTATAACACGGGTTAGATACAGAGTAAAGCTCCCTCTACACTGTCCCCATCAAACTCTCCCAGGGCAGGTACAGCACAGGTTAGATACAGAGTAAAGCTCCCTCTACACTGTCCCTTCAAACACTCCCAGGGCAGGTACAGCACGGGTTAGATACAGAGTAAAGCTCCCTCTACACTGTCCCATCAAACACTCCCAGGGCAGGTACAGCACAGGTTAGATACAGAGTAAAGCTCCCGCTACACTGTCCCCATCAAACACTCCCAGGGCAGGTACAGCACGGGTTAGATACAGAGTAAAGCTCCCTCTACACTGTCCGATCAAACACTCCCAGGGCAGGTACAGCACGGGTTAGATACAGAGTAAAGCTCCCTCTACACTGTCCCATCACTCATCACAGTCTCGGGACATTCCAAAGCTCTTCACAGCCAATGGATCACGTTTGAAGTGTGGTCACTGTTCTAATGTAGGAAACGTGACAGCAATTTACACAAACAGCAATGTGATAATAACTAGATAATGTGATTTTTGTGATGTTGGTTGAGGGATAAATATTGGCCCCAGGACACCGGGGAGAACTCCCCCCCTGCTCTTCTTCCAATAGTGGCCGTGGGATCTTTTGTGTCCACCTGAGAGGGCAGACGGGGCCTCGGGTTTAACATCTCACCCAAAAGAAGGCACCTCCGACAATGCGGCGCTCCCTCAGTACTGCCCCTCCGACAATGCGGCGCTCCCTCAGTACTGCCCCTCCGACAATGCGGCGCTCCCTCAGTACCGCCCCTCTGACAGTGCGGCGCTCCCTCAGCACTGCCCCCTCCGACAGTGCGGCGCCCTCAGTACCGCCCCTCCGACAGTGCGGCGCTCCCTCAGTACAGCCCCTCCGACAGTGCGGCGCTCCCTCAGTACCGCCCCTCCGACAGTGCGGCGCTCCCTCAGTACCGCCCCTCCGACAGTGCGCCGCTCCCTCAGTACCGCCCCTCCGACAGTGCGGTGCTCCCTCAGTACCGCCCCCTCCGACAGTGCGGCGCTCCCTCAGTACCGCCCCTCCGACAGTGCGGCGCTCCCTCAGTACCGCCCCTCCGACAGTGTGGCTCTCCCTCAGTACCGCCCCTCTGACAGTGCGGCGCTCCCTCAGTACCGCCCCTCCGACAGTGCGGCGCTTCCTCAGTACCGCCCCTCCGACAGTGCGGCGCTCCCTCAGTACCGCCCCTCCGACAGTGCGGCGCTCCATCAGTACCGCCCCTCCGACAGTGCGGCGCTCCCTCAGTACCGCCCCTCTGACAGTGCGGCGCTCCCTCAGTACCGCCCCTCCGACAGTGCGGCGCTCCCTCAGTACCGCCCCTCCGACAGTGTGGCGCTCCCTCAGTACTGGCACCGGGGGAGAGTCGGGCCTGGATTAGGGGGCTCGAGTCTCTGGAGTGGGGGGCTCGAACCTTCGACCTGCTGACTCGGAGGCGAGAGTGAGACCCACCGAACCATGGCTCGGCCTTGGCTGCCCCTCAGAACCCTTGTCTGAAGGTGTCTCCCAGGCCCCCTCAGTGGTGCAAGCCTTGTACAGGCCGTGGCTCCCCAGCAACGCTGGTGGGCCTTGGGTGTCGAGCATCGATCCCCGGCCTCCTCGCCTCACAGCGAGGGAACCTTTCGCATCCGTTCTGTGCCCACCTGCCTCCCCACCCACAGCACAGCCGAGAGCAGGAACTCTCTGTAACCTGGTGTGATGCTCATCACCCGCTTCTCCTCAGGAACCAAAGCGCTGGGCAACTGTGGGCCTTCCTTTCTTTTACAATAAATAAGAGCCTCTCTCTTGCCAGGAAGGAGGACCAACCGCCCTCTGACCGGTGGGATGGAGGTCAACGGTCAACTGATAACCACGGCAACTAGCAATTTTGGCTCTCCCGGTAAGTGAAGCCCAGGGGAAGGGCCGAGGCCCCCGGAACTGGGGGTCGGGGGGAAGAGAGGGGAACCAGGAATTAGTGGCGACTAGTCGCCAAGCTTGGCTTTCTGTCGCCTGTTGGAGGGAGGAGAGTGTCCTCCGAGTTTGGAGAACGGCTAGTTTGGGGCGTGCTGGGTTGGGATGTGCTGTGCTGGGATGAGCTGGGTTGATTTTGAGTTGGTTTGGGTTGGGCTGGGCTGGGATGAGTTGGGTTGGGCTGGACTGTGATGAGTTGGGCTGTAATGTGCTGGGATGAGCTGTGTTGAGTTGGACTGGGCTGGGATGTGCTGGTTTGAGTCGGATTGGACTGGGCTGGAATCAATTGGGCTTGGCTGGGTTGGTTTGGGTTGGGATGGGCTGGGATGAGCTGGGTTGAGTTGGGCTGTGCTGGGTTGAGTTGGGTTGGGCTGGGCTGTGATGTGCTGGGATGAGTTGGGCTGTGCTGGGTTGAGTTGGGCTGGGCTGGGATGTGCTGGTTTGAGTCGGATTGGGCTGGGCTGGAATCAATTGGGCTGGGCTGAGCTGGGTTGAGTTGGGTTGGGCTGGGCTGAGCTGGGCTGGGATGAGCTGGGTTGAGTTGGGCAATGCTGGGTTGAGCTGAATTGGGTTGGGCTGGGCTGGGATGTGCTGGTTTGAGTTGGATCAGATCGAGCCGGTTTGAGTTGGGCTGGGCTTGGATCAATTGGGCTGGGATGAGCTGGGTTGAGTTGGGTTGGGCTGGGATGAGCTGGGTTGAGTTGGGCTGGGATGAGCTGGGTTGAGTTGGGCTGGGATGAGCTGGGTTGAGTTGGATTGGGCTGGGCCAGGATCAATTGGGCTGGGATGTGCTGTGCTGGGATGAGCTGGGTTGAGTTGAGTTGGTTTGGGTTGGGCTGGGCTGGGATGTGCTGGTTTGAGTTGGATTGGGCTGGGCTGGGATGAGTTGGATCGGGCTGGGATGAGATGGGATGAGTTGAGTTGGATCGGATCGGGCTGGGCTGGGTTGAGTTGGGTTGAGCTGGGTTGAGTTGAGTTGGTTTGGGTTGGGCTGGGCTGGGATGTGCTGGTTTGAGTTGGGTTGAGCTGGGTTGAATTGAGTTGGTTTGGGTTGGGCTGGGCTGGGATGTGCTGGTTTGAGTTGGGTTGAGCTGGGTTGAATTGAGTTGGTTGGTTGGGCTGGGCTGGGATGAGCTGGGTTGAGTCGGATCGGGCTGGGATGAGCTGGGTTGAGTCGGATCGGGCTGGGATGAGCTGGGTTGAGTTGGGCTGGTCTGGGTTGAGTTGGGCTGGCATTGGCTGTTCCTCCCTTGGGATTGGGCCCAAAGCGCTCACGTTGTCCTCCGATGGTACAGGATCGCAGCGCTACACTAAGGCCGCGAAGATGAAGGTGGAGAGGAGGAAAGAGTTGGCAGTGCGACAGCGGAGGCTCGAGGAGAGCCTGAGGTGGAAGATTGCGGAGTTGAAGGAGCTGTGTCTGCAGGAAGCAGTAAGTGGGGAATCCCTGGAATGGAACCACACCCTCCTTCTCCAAAACCTCTCCTCCGTCATCCACCTGGGTGGGACTGCACTCGCCCATTCCATTCATATCTATCTAATGGTAGCCAGAGAATCACCTGCAACGGCTTTTCTTCCTGCTCCTGCACCGTTACCTCTGGTGTCCCCCAAGGATCTATCCTTGGCCCCCTCCCATCCCCCTCCGCAACAATCATCTGAAAACACAGCGTGAGTTTCCACATGTACGCTGACGACACCCAGCTCTACCTCACCACCACCTCTCTCGACCGCTCCACTGTCTCTGATTTGTCAGACTGCTTGTCCGACATCCAGTTCTGGATGAGCAGAAATTTCCTCCAATTAAATATTGGGAAGATCGAAGCCATTGTCTTCGGTCCCCGCCACAAACTCCGTTCCCTAGCCACCGACTCCATCCCTCTCCCTAACATCTGTCTGAGGCTGAACCACACTGTTCGCAACCTTGGTGTCATATTTGACCGAGCTTCTGACCACATATCTGCAGCATAACAAAGACCACCTACTTCCACCTCCGTAACATCGCCCGTCTCCGCCCCTGCCTCAGCTCATCCGCTGCTGAAACCCTCATCCATGTCTTTGTTACCTCCAGACTCGACTATTCCAACGCTCTCCTGTCCGGCCTCCCCCATTCCACCCTACGTAAACTTGAGGTCATCCAAAACTCGGCTGCCCCGTGTCCTAACTCGCACCAAGTCCCGTTCACCCGTCACCCATTGTGCTCGCTGAACTACATTGGCTCCAGGTCCGACAACGCTTAGATTTTAAAATTCTCATTCTCGTGTTCAAATATCTCCGTGGTCTCACCCCCCTCCCTATCTCTGCAACCTCCTCCAGCCCCCACAACCCCCCGAGATCTCTGCGCTCCTCCAATTCTGGCCTCTTGGGCATCCCCCGATTTCCATCACTCCACCATTGGCGACCGCGCCTGGGCCCCTAAGCTCTGGAATTCCCTCCCTAAACCTCTCCGCCTCTCTCTCCTCCTTTAAGACGCTCCTTAAAACCGACCTCTTTGACCCAGCTTTTGGTCTCCTCATGTGGCTCGGTGTCAAATTTTGTTTGATAATCGCTCCTGTGAAGCGCCCTGGGACGTTTTACTACGTTAAAGGCGCTGGATAAATACAGGTTGTTGTAACAGACATCAGTCAGTGATATGGAGCAGAGCTAGGCTGAGGACATGGAAGTAGTTGAGATAGCTGTGTCCATCCATGCTCTCCCCACACCTCCTCCTGAAGGAGATATCACACGGTGGGGGACAGGTACTGTGGACACTGGACGTTAGCCCGACACCTCACCCGTTTTCGACTATTCGACTCAGAAGAGCCTCACAGCCGAGCCCAATTCTCTCCTTAGAGCAGAGAAGGTTAAGGGGAGATTGACCAGAATGGTACCAGGGATGAGGGACTTCAGTGATGTGGAGAGACTGGAGAAGCTGGGATTGTTCTCCTTAGAGCAGAGAAGGTTAAGGGGAGATTTAATAGAGATGTTCAAAATCATGAGGGGTTTTGATAGAGTAGAGAGAGAGAAACTGTTCCAGTGGCAGGAGGGTGGGTAACCAGAGGACACAGATTGAAGATAATCGGTAAAAGAACCAGAGGGGGAGATGAGGAGAATGTTTTTACGCAGCGAGTTGTTGTGATCTGGAACGCGCTGCCTGAAAGGGCGGTGGGAGCAGATTCAATAGTAACTTTCAAAAGGGGAATTGGAGAAATACTTGAAGGGGAAAAATGTGCCGGGCTGTGGGGAAAGAGCAGGGGGGAGTGGGACTGATTGGAGAGCTCGTTCAAAGAGCCGGCACAGGCAGGATGGGCCGAATGGCCTCCTCTGTGCTGTATGAATTTCTATGAATTTATTTGACTTTCCTTCCTGCCTTGTGTCTCCATTCCTGATGCCATATTCACACGTCTTTATCGCACACCAGGAGCTGACAGGCAGGCTGCCTGCGGAATACCCCCTGGAGCAAGGGGAGAAGGCCCCCTCGGTCGAACGACGGGTGGGGACCACCAGCAGAGCACTGGATCCCAGCGCTAAACCGGGAGAGGATAATATCGGGCACCAGCGAGTGAGTTACAGGCTGGAATCTAATCGAGGAGTTAGGGGGGGTTTATATATAGAATAACAGATACCCGGGAGTGAGTTACAGGCTGGAATCTAATCGAGGAGTTAGGGGGGTTTATATATAGAATAACAGATACCCGGGAGTGAGTTACAGGCTGGAATATAATCGGGG
>JASTWF010000057.1:1716828-1760505 GCA_030390025.1 Squalus acanthias | reverse complement strand
CCCTGGTCCCTGTGGCCATCCCCCTCTCAAACAGATATACCACTTTGGATATTGTTGAGGAGGATGGCTTATTGGGGGAAGGCAGCAGCAGCCAACTTCCTAGCACCATGGGTGGTTCTGCTGCAAAGGACGGGAGGAAAAAGTGCGGGAGAGCTATAGTGATAGGGGATTCTATTGTAAGGGGAATAGATAGGCATTTCTGCGGCCGCAAATGAGACTCCAGGATGGTGTGTTGCCTCCCTGGTGCAAGGGTCAAGGATGTCTCGGAGCGGCTGCAGGGCATTCTGGAGGGGGAGGGTGAACAGCCAGTTGTCGTGGTGCATATAGGTACCAACGATATAGGTAAAAAATGGGATGAGGTCCTAAAAGCTGAATATAGGGAGTTAGGAGGTAAATTAAAAAATAGGACCTCAAAGATAGTAATCTCAGGATTGCTACCAGTGCCACGTGCAAGTCAGAGTAGAAATAGAAGGATATTTCAGATGAATACGTGGCTAGAGGAATGGTGCAAGGGGGAGGGATTCAAATTCCTGGGACATTGGAACTGGTTCTGGGGGAGGTGGGACCAGTACAAACTGGATGGTTTGCACCTGGGCAGGACCGGGACCGATGTCCTAGGGGGACTGTTTGCTAGTGCTGTTGGGGAGGGTTTAAACTAAAATGGCAGGGGGTTGGGAACCTGTGCAGGGAGACAGAGGAGAGGAAAGGGAAGCAAGGATAGAAGCAAAAGACAGGAAGGAGAAAAGCAAAAGTGGACGTCAGAGAAATCAAGGGTGTAAATCAAACATGGCCACAGTAAACAATAATTCTAAAAGGTCTAAGAGTGTTAAAAAAACAAGCCTGAAGGCTTTGTGTCTTAATGCGAGGAGCATTCGTCATAAGGTGGATGAATTAGCTGCGCAAATAGATGTAAACGGATATGATATAATTAGGATTACGGAGACATGGCTCCAGGGTGACCAAGGCTGGGAATTCAACATCCAGGGGTATTCAATATTCAGGAAGGACAGGCAAAATGGAAAAGGAGGTGGGGTAGCATTGCTGGTTAAAGAGGAGATTAACACAATAGTAAGGAAGGATATTAGCTCTGATGATGTGGAATCTGTATGGGTAGAGCTGAGAAATACCATGTGGCAGAAAACGTTAGTGGGAGTTGTATACAGACCCCCAAACAGTAATGCTGAGCTTGGGGATGGCATTAAATGGGAAATTAGAGATGCATGCAATAAGGGCACAGCAGTTATCATGGGTGACTTTAATCTACATATAGATTGGGCTAACCAAATTAGTAACAATACTATGGAAGAGGAATTCCTAGAGTGTATACGGGATGGTTTCCTGGACCAATATGTCGAGGAACCAACTAGAGATCAGGCCATCTTAGACTGGGTATTATGTAATGAGAAAGGATTAATTAGCAATCTTGTTGTGCGAGGCCCCTTGGGGAGGAGCGATCATAATATGATAGAATTCTTCATTAAGATGGAGAGTGAAGTAGTAGTTGACTTGGAGACTAGGGTACTGAATTTAAATAAAGGAAACTATGATGGTATGAGGCGCGAGTTGGCTAGGATGGATTGGGGAATGTTACTTAAAGGGTTGACGGTGGATAGGCAATGGCAAACATTTAAAGATCGCATGGATGAACTACAAAATTTGTTCATCCCTGTTTGGCATAAAAATAAAACAAAAAAGGTGACTCAACCGTGGCTAACAAGGGAAATTAGGGATAGCATAAGATCCAAGGAGAGTACATATAAATTGGCCAGAAAAAGCAGCAAACCTGAGGATTGGGAGCAGTTTAGAATTCAGCAAAGGAGGACAAAGGGATTAATTACGAGGGGGGAAATAGAGTATGAGAGTAAGCTTGCAGGCAACATAAAAACTGACTGTAAAAGCTTCTATAGATATGTGAAGAGAAAAAGATTGGTGAAGTCAAGCATAGGTCCCTTGCAGTCAGAATCAGGAGAATTTATAATGGGGAACAAAGAAATGGCAGACCAATTAAATACATACTTTGGTTCTGTCTTCACAAAGGAGGACACAAATAAACTCCCAGAGATGTCGGGGAACATTGACTTCTTACTTTTGTCCACCCCAGTCCAACACCGGCATCTCCGCATCAGGGGAACATAGGGTCTACTGAGAGGGAGGAACTGAATGAAATCAGTATTTGTAGGGAAATGGTGTTAGGGAAATTGACGGGATTGAAGGCCGATAAATCCCCAGGGCCTGATAATCCACATCCTAGGGTACTTAAGGAAGTGGCCCTAGAAATAGTAGAATGCATTGCTGGTCATCTTCCAAAATTCTGTAGACTCTGGAACAGTTCCCATGGATTGGAGGGTAGCTAATTTAACCCCACTATTTAAAAAAGGTGGTAGAGAGAAAATGGGGAATTATAAGCCTGACATCGGTAGTGGGGAAAATGCTAGAGTCCATTATAAAAGATGTAATAGCAGAGCACTTGGAAAACAGTGACAGGATCGGACAAAGTCAACATGGATTTACAAAAGGTAAATCATGCTTGACTAATCTACTGGAATTTTTTGAGGATGTAACTGGTAGAATAGATAAGGGAGAACCAGTGGATGTGGTGTATTTGGACTTTCAGAAGGCTTTCGATAAGGTCCCGCATAAGAGATTAGCGTGCAAAGTTAAAGCACATGGGATTGGGGGTAAGGTACTGACTTGGATAGAAAACTGGTTGGCAGACAGGAAGCAAAGAGTTGGAATAAACGGGTCTTTTTCCGAGTGGCAGGCAGTGACTAGTGGGGTACTGCAGGGATCGGTGCTAGGACCCCAGTTATTCACAATTTTTATAATGATCTAGACGAGGGAACTAGATGTAATATCTCCAAGTTTGCAGACGACACAAAGCTGGGTGGGCGTGTGTGCTGTGAAGAGGATGCAGAGAAACTCCAGTATGATTTGGACAGGTTGGGTGATTGGGCAGATGCATGGCAGATGCAGTATAATGTGGATAAATGCGAGGTTATCCACTTTGGTGGCAAAAACAGGAAGGCAGATTATTATCTGAACGGCAATAGATTGGGAAAAGGGGAAGTGCAACGAGACCTCGGTGTCCTTGTGCACCAGTCGCTGAAGGTAAGCATGCAGGTGCAGCAGGCGGTTAAGAAGGCAAATGGTATGTTGGCCTTCATAGCAAGAGGATTTGAGTACAGGAGCAAGGATGTCTTGCTGCAATTGTACAGGGCCTTGGTGAGACCACACCTTGAGTATTGTGTGCAGTTTTGGTTGCCTTATCTGAGGAAGGATGTTCTTGCCATGGAGGGAGTGCAGCGAAGATTCACCAGACTGATACCTGGGATGGCAGGAATGACATATGAAGAGAGATTGGGTCGATTAGGCTTATATTCACTAGAGTTTAGAAGAATGAGAGGGGATCTCATTGAAACTTATAAAATTCTAACAGGACTAGACAGACTAGATGCAGGAAGGATGTTCCCGATGGCGGGGGAGTCCAGAACCAGGGGTCACAGTCTAAGGATAAGGGGTAAGCCGTTTAGGACAGAGATGAGGAGGAATTTCACCCAGAGAGTGGTGAACCTGTGGAATTCTCTACCACAGAAGGCAGTTGAGGCCAATTCAATAAATATAATCAAGAAGGAGTTAGATATATTTCTTAAGGCTAAGGGGATCAAGGGATATGGGGAGAAAGCAGGGACAGGGGACTGAATTTGGATGATCAGCCATGATCGCATTGAATGGCGGAACAGGCTCGAGAGGCCGAATGGCCTACTCCTGCTCCTAGCTTCCATGTTTCTATCACTCCATATCCCTTAATAGCCGTGGCTAGTAAGAATCTATCGATCTCAGATTTAAGATTATTAATTGACCCCCAGCATCTGCTCCTTTTTGGGGGTGAGAGTTGCACATTTTCCTAACTTCACTCCTGGATGGCCTAGCTCTGATTTTAAGGTTACGTGCCCTTGTCATAGACTCCACCCACCAGTGGGAGAAGTTTCTCTCGATCTATCTTATCAATTCCTTTCAAAATCCAAAAAACCTCAATCTAATCACCCCTTAACGTTCTATATTCCAGCGTATACAAGCCTAATTTATGTAATCTCTCCTCATAATCTAACCCTTGGAGCCCTGGTAATATTCTGGCTGCACTCCTTCCAAGGCTATGGCCAGACCCCATCTGGAGCACTGCCTTCAGTTCTGGGCCCCGCACCCCAGGAAGGATATACTGGCTTTGGAGTGGGGGCAACGCAGATTCACCAGAATGACAGAGTTATTGAGTTATACAGCACAGAAAGAGGCCCTTCGGCCCATCGTGTCCGCGCCGGCCTTCAAGCCCTGTCTATTCTAATCCCATTTTCCAGCACTTGGTCCGTAGCCTTGTCTGCTATGGCATTTCAAGTGCTCATCTAAATGCTTCTTGAATGTTGTGAGGGTTCCTGCCTCTACCACCCTTTCAGGCAGTGAGTTCCAGATTCCAACCACCCTCTGGGTGAAAAAGTTTTTCCTCAAATCCCTTCTAAACCTCCTGCCCCTTACCTTGAAACTATACCCCCTGGTTATTGACCCCCTCTACTAAGGGGAAAAGTTCCTTTCTATCTACCCTATCTATGCCCCTCATGAAGGGTTAAATTCCGAGGACAGGTTGCACAGACACAGCTTGTATTCCCTCGAGTGTAGAAGATTAAGACGTGATCTAATTAAGGTGTTGAAGATGATTAAAGGGTGGATCGAGCGAAACTATTTCCTCTGGTGGGGGTGGAGTCCAGAACAAGGGGGCGTAACATTCAAATTAGAGCCAGGCCGTTCAGGGGTGATGTCAGGAAGCACTTCTTCACACAAAGGCTGGTGGAAATCTGGAACTCTCAGGATGCTGGGCGTCATTTTGAGCTTTCAAGACTGAGATTTTTGTTGGGTAAGGGGATTAAGGGTTACGGAACCATGGAGTTAAGATACAGATCAGCCATGCATGAAATGCATGTTCGTTACTGTGCAGCGGTGTCAGGAACGGGAACGGTCGCATAATGGTCAGCTTACTGGACTAGTAATCCAGCGAGGCCTGGACTAATGATCCGGAGATCTCACCACGGCAGCTGGAGAATTTAAATTCAGTAAATGAAATGAATCAGGAATATAAAGCTAATATCAGTAATGGTGACCATGAAACTATTGGATTGTCGTAAAAACCCATCTGGTTCACTAATGTCCTTTTTAGGGAAGGAAATCTACCGTCCTTACCCGGTCTGTGACTCCAGACCCACAGCAATAGCAAGCCACTCAGTTGTAAACAACCGCTACGACCTTCACCACACGGACTGCAGCGGTTCAAGAAGGCGGCTCACCACCACCTTCTCGAGGACATTTTAGGGATGGCCAATAAATGCCGGCCTTGCCAGCGACGCCCACATCCCTAATTGCGAGAGAGGGCCTGGCATACACGAGTGGGTGGGCTACAGTAATGTTCAGCTCCTTGTACTCCCATCCCCCCCACGTGCGGAGCTACCAGGCTCCGCCAAGCTCGCCCCTGGAGGTCAAAGGTGGGGGGGGGGGCGCGGGGGGAATGACATTTGCATGCTGGACTGAATTTGCACCCGCAGTTCTGTGTCCAATCATCGGGTGGCAACGCTGTCCTGTCAAAGAACAAACTTTGCATTTCTACAGCGCCTTTCACCACCTCGGCACGCCCCGGAGCGCCTCACGGCCAATGAAGCACCTTTGAACTCCGATCCCGGTTGCTCTGTACGGAACTGCAGCCGGCCATGTTGCGCACAGCAAGAGCCCACAAACAGCAATGAGATGCAGACCGGCGAATCTGTATTTCTCCGGTGGGCGTTGATTGAGGGATAAGTGTTGGCCCCAGGACACCGGGGAGAACTCCCCGCCTGCTCCTCTTCCAATAGTGGCCGTGGGATCTGCCCGAGAGGGCAGACTCGAGCCCCATAACCCAGGCCCGACACTCCCCCGGTGCCGGTACTGAGGGAGCGCCGCACTGTCGGAGGGGCGGTACTGAGGGAGCGCCGCACTGTCGGAGGGGCGGTACTGAGGGAGCGCCGCACTGTCGGAGGGGCGGTACTGAGGGAGCGCCGCACTGTCGGAGGGGCCGTACTGAGGGAGCGCCGCACTGTCGGAGGGGCGGTACTGAGGGAGCGCCGCACTGTCGGAGGGGCCGTACTGAGGGAGCGCCGCACTGTCGGAGGGGCGGTACTGAGGGAGCGCCGCACTGTCAGAGGGGCGGTACTGAGGGAGCGCCGCACTGTCGGAGGGCCAGTACTGAGGGAGCGCCGCACTGTCGGAGGGGCGGTACTGAGGGAGCGCCACACTGTCGGAGGGATGGTACTGAGGGAGCGCCGCACTGTCGGAGGGGCGGTACTGAGAGAGCGCCGCACTGTCGGAGGGGTGGTACTGAGGGAGCGCCGCACTGTCGGAGGGGCGGTACTGAGGGAGCGCCGCACTGTCGGAGGGGCGGTACTGAGGGAGCGCCGCACTGTCGGAGGGGCCGTACTGAGGGAGCGCCGCACTGTCGGAGGGGCCGTACTGAGGGAGCGCCGCACTGTCGGAGGGGCGGTACTGAGGGAGCGCCGCACTGTCGGAGGGGCCGTACTGAGGGAGCACCGCACTGTCGGAGGGGCGGTACTGAGGGAGCGCCGCACTGTCAGAGGGGCGGTACTGAGGGAGCGCCGCACTGTCGGAGGGGCGGTACTGAGGGAGCGCCACACTGTCGGAGGGATGGTACTGAGGGAGCGCCGCACTGTCGGAGGGGCGGTACTGAGGGAGCGCCGCACTGTCGGAGGGGCGGTACTGAGGGAGCGCCGCACTGTCGGAGGGGCGGTACTGAGAGAGCGCCGCACTGTCGGAGGGGTGGTACTGAGGGAACGCCGCACTGTCGGAGGGGCGGTACTGAGGGAGCGCCGCACTGTCGGAGGGGCAGTACTGAGGGAGTGCCGCACTGTTGGAGATGCTGTCTTTCAGTTGAGATGTTAAACCCGAGGACCCTCTTGATTGCGCTCTCGGGTGGAGGGTTGGTGTGTCCTGCTGTCTGGGTTGGGCAGGAGTGGGCCCTGCTCTCTCTTGACCCGGGCGGGGGGTGCGCAATCAGCATCTGCCTCCCCTCGGCCGTTGACGGTTTCTTTTTCCGCTCCACAGGTGCTGCTCGACCCGTCTATTCACCCGCGACCCCCCGGGTGAACTGGGAGAACTGGCGGAGACCGACGGGGGCACCACACGGGGCTGGGGTCACAACCCGGGGTCGCTGGTGTGACCCACCTTGCTGATGGGATGGCGGAGCCGGGATGGGGGGGCGAGGGCTCCGACAGGGAGTGTGGGTGCAGAGGACGCCGGGGTTCCAGGTCTGCGTTGTCTCCGGGGCAACTGAGGGCGGAGTCGCTAATGGACTGCAGCCCGTGTAACCGGGCTTGGGGACGGAGCGCGGTGGGGGCAGAGGGACCAAGGGGAATCCAACTGAGGCACAGACACCCTCTCGCCACCCTCTGAGGGGCGGTCTGTTGATGTTAGTGACTTTCACTGTGACACCCTGCCCCGTTAACTCTGTCTTTGACTCCGCCCCTTTGCCCACACAGCCCTTGAACCAGGTCCCCTGCTGACGGCTGTTACCTCCTCCCCATCACCCTTTAACCCCTGCCCATTGCCCTTTAACCCTCGTAAACTCCACCCTTGAACCCCCGCACATTTAACATACACTCCGTCCCACTGCCCTTTAAACCCCCGCACACTTCACTGACACCGCCCCACTGCCCTTTAACCCCCGCACACTTAACATTCACTCCGCCCCACTGCCCTTTAACCCCCACACACTTAACATTCACTCCGCCCCACTGCCCTTTAACCCCCGCACACTTAACATTCACTCCGCCCCACTGCCCTTTAACCCCCACACACTTAACATTCACTCCGCCCCACTGCCCTTGAACCCCCGCACATTTAACATACACTCCGTCCCACTGCCCTTTAACTCCCGCACACTTCACTGACTCCGCCCCACTGCCCTTTAACCCCCGCACTTCACTGACTCTGCCCCACTGCCCTTTAACTCCCGCACACTTCACTGACTCCGCCCCACTGCCCTTTAACCCCCGCACTTCACTGACTCTGCCCCACTGCCCTTTAACCCCCGCACACTTCACTGACTCCGCCCCACTGCCCTTTAACCCCCGCACTTCACTGACTCTGCCCCACTGCCCTTTAACCCCCGCACATTTCACTTTAGCTCCACCCCGACAGTCCTTTAGCCCTGCTCCTCCCCCCACCTGTGTTGAGTTAGCTGTGTGTGTACCGGGTGCGGTACTGAGCCCCACACACACACACATGGAGCGGGAAGGGCCCAGGTTCCAGACTGGGCCTGCGCCGAGTTCACTGCTCTCGACCGATGCGGGCGTTGGTGGTGGGTGGGGTGCTACAATTGGCCTCAGTACCCCCGGGTGAGGGGATAGAATCGGGCCAGGCTTCTACCCTCAGTGACACTTTGACCTCCCGCTCCCACAGGTGCAGGCGCTGTTGGCACAGAGACCGCGGAGGGCGGCCAGGCCTTCGGCCCACCAGCTTGGCGCGATCGGCGAGCCTGGGCGCGTCACCGTCATCTCCTTCCCACCCAACATGGCTTACGCCCGACCCTTCATCTTCCCCCGACCTGCCCACTGCCCTGCCCACCGGGCTGAATTGCCACGCAGTATTTCCAGCTTTGACTGGACCCACCTCCCTGCTTCCGATTCCTCTCCCACCCCCCCCCCAACAGTGCAGCACCGGTGATGGGGACGAAAGGTGCCGACTCTCGGCTGATCGACTGGGTCTGGCTTCGCGCTTTGGTTCCTATTCCCCCCCTGCTGTTCAGGATGAAATGTGTACTGTATTTAATGTTGTATAGAGAAATATACTGTAATTTTTTTTTCAGACTGAGACTCTTGTATATGAAGCATATATTTTCTCCGTTAAATTCGCCGAGAAGCTCCTCGTGTTTATAAACCGATCGGAATAAACTTCTAACCTGCAGTAACGCCCTGCGTCTGAACTGCGCTTTGTTACCGAGAAACCGCGAGGGGGGCAGGGGTGCCGAGACACTCAGTAGGGGGATACGGACACCCCTTCGGAGCGAAGACTCGAGACATCGGAACATCCTGGTTTAGTTGGTTTTCAGTCTGATGTGTTTACATAGAACGTACAGCACAGGAACCGGCCCATTCGCCCCCTCTGCTCCGTGCCGGTGTTTCTGTTCCACACCAGCCTCCTCTCACCCCTCGTCATCTCACCCCATCACCATCTCCTTCTATTCCTTTCTCCCTCATGTGTTTATCCAGCTTCCCCTTAAATGCATCGATGCTATTCGCCTCGACCACTCCCTGTGGTAGCGAGTTCCACATTCTCACCACTCTCTGGGTAAAGAAGTTTCTCCTGAATTCCCGATTGGATTTATTAGTGACTCTCTTATATTGACGGCCCCTAGTTCTGGTCTCCCCCACAAGTGGAAACATCTTCTCTACGTCTACCCTATCGAAACCCCGTCATAATCTTAAAGACCTCTATCAGGTCACCCCTCGGCCTTCTCTTTTCTAGAGAAAAGAGCCCCAGCCTGTTCAATCTTTCCTGATAGTTATAATCTCTCAGTTCTGCTATCATCCTGGTCAATCTTTTTTGCACCATCTCCAGTGCCTCTATATCCTTTTTATAATATGGAGACCAGAACTGTGCACGGTGCCCCAAGTGTGATATGGAGACCAGAACTGTGCACAGTGCTCCAAGTGTGATATGGAGACCAGAACTGCGCACAGTGCTCCAAGTGTGATATGGAGACCGGAACTGTGCACAGTGCTCCAAGTGTGATATGGAGACCAGAACTGTGCACAGTGCTCCAAGTGTGGTCTAACCCCGGATCCATACAAGAAAATGTGTTCAAAATGGCTTCTGCAACTGGATTTAAAAAGAAATTATTCTTGGGATGTGGGTGTCGCTGGCAAGGCCAGCATTTATTGCCCATCCCTAATCGCCCTTGAGAAGGTGGTGGTGAGCCACTGCCTTGAACCGCTGCAGTCCGTGTGGTGAAGGTGCTCCCACAGTGCTGTTAGAGAGGGAGTTCCAGGATTTTGACCCAGCGACGATGAAGGAACGGCCGATATATTTCCAAGTCAGGATGGTGTGTGTGACTTGGAGGGGAACTTGGAGGTGGTGGTGTTCCCATGCGCCTGCTGCCCTTGTCCTTCTAGGTGGAAGAGGTCGCGGGTTTGGGAGGTGCTGCCAAAGAAGCCTTGGTGAGTTGCTGCAGTGCATCTTGTAGATGGTGCACACTGCAGCCACGGTGCGCCGGTGGTGGAGGGAGTTGATGTTACATATGATCTATTAGAAACTAGTTGAAAGAATCTCTTAGTAGATATATGATACGATTGCAAAGGCAAAATACTGCGGACGCTGGAAATCTGAAATAAAAACAGAAAATGATGGAAACACTCAGCAGGTCAGGCAGCATCTGTGGAGAGAGAAACAGTTAAGGCAGGAGAGATTAAATGACAAAACGGATGGAGGTCCAAAGCAAAAGTGAATGGTAATGGGACAAGTAATGAAAACAAAAGATGGGTCTAGAGGAGGTGTAAATGGCAACGGCAGAAACATTACCAACAACTGCTGTCTGGAAAAAATGGGAGCAGTGGTTCTGATCTGAAATTGTTGAACTCGATGTTGAGTCCAGAAGGCTGTAAAGTGCCTAATCGAAAGATGAGATGCTGTTCCTCGAGATTCCATTGAGCTTCATTAGAACCGTGTAGGAGGCCGAGGACGGAGAGGTCAGAATGGGAGTGGGGCGGCGAATTAAAGTGACAGGCGACCGGAAGCTCGGGGTCATGCTTGTGGACTGACGGAGGTGTTCCGCAAAGCAGTCGTCCGATTTAGGTTTGGTCTCCCCAAAGTAGAGGAGACTGGGTAAATTTTGAGCTTCCGACCCTGTCCATCACCAAGACTGCCTACTTGCACCTCCCATAATATCACCCATCTCAGCCCATCTGCTGCGGAAACCCTCATCCATGCCTTGTCCATAATAGACTCCTGAGCAAAACTGAAACCCATGGAATTAAAGGGACAGTGACAGCATGGATACAAAATTGGGACAGAAAGCAGAGAGTAGTCATAGAGTCATAACAGCACAGGAGGAGGCCATTCGGCCCATCGAGTCCGTGCCGGCTCTCTGTAGAGCAATCCAGTCAGTCCCATTCCCCCCGCTCTATCCCCGTAGCCCTGCAAGTTTATTTCCCTCAAGTGCCTATCCAGTCTCCCCTTGAAAACATTGAGTGTCTCCGCTTCCACCACTTCCGTCGGCAGCGAGTTCCAGGTCATCACCACTCGCTGCGTAAAAAAGTTATTCCTCACGTCCCTCCTGTATCTCTTGCCCATAACCTTAAATCTGTGTCCCCTAGTCCTTGTACCATCAACTAGTGGGAACAGCCTTTCCCCGTCTAGCCTATCCAAACCCGTCATAATCTTGTACACCTCTATCCAATCACCCCTCAACCTCCTTTGCTCTAATGAAAACAAATCCAGCTTCTCCAACCTGTCCTTGTAGCTCAGATCCCCCATCCCCGGAACCATTCTGGTAAATCTCCTCTGCACCCTCTCAAGGGCCTTCACATCCTTCCTAAAGTGTGGTGACCAGAACTGGACGCAATACTCCAGTTGTGGCCTAACCAGCGCTTTATAAAGGTTCAGCATAACTTCTCTACTTTTGTACTCAATACCTCTATTTATGAAACCCAAGATCCCATATGCTTTGTTAACCACTCTCTCAATATGTCCTGCCACCTTCCGGGACCCATGCACATTAACTCCCAGGTCCCTCTGTCCCTGCACACTCTTTAAAACTGTGTCATTAAGTGTATATTGCCTCTCCCTGTTCCTTCTGCCAAAATGCATCACCTCACATTTCTCGATATTAAATTCCGTCTGCCCATTCTGCTAGCCTTTCTATGTCCTGTTGCAGTCGATTGGTATCATCCTCACTTTTTGCCATCGGCAAATTTAGAAATTCTACTCTGTATTCCAATATCCAGGTCATTTATATATATCAAAAAATGCAGTGGCCCCAGCACTGACCCTTGGGGAACACCACTGTCTACCATCCTCCAGTCTAAAAAACAGACATTTGCCACAAATCGCTGTTTTCTGTCCTTAAGCCAATTCCTTATCCAAGCTGCCACTGACCCACCTATTACATGAGCCTCAATTTTGTTAACCAGCCTTCTATGTGGTACTTTGTCAAACGCCTTCCGAAAATCCATGTAGACAACATCCATTGCATTCCCTTCATCAATCCTCTCTGTTACTTCACCAAAAAATTCAATTAGATTAGTCAAACACGGTTGTTTTTCAGACTGGAGGGAGGTGTTCAGTGGTGTCCCCCAAGAGTCAGTATTAGGAGCACTGCTCTTTTCGTTATGTATTAATGACTGGGCCTTGGGTATACAGGGCATAATTTCAAAGTTGCACACGAAATTCGGAAATGTAGTGAACAGTGAGGAGGATAGGAAGAGACTTCAGGACAGACAGGCTGGTGAAATGGGCAGACATGTGGCGAATGCAATTTAACACAGAGCAGCGTGAAGTGATACATTTTGGCAGGAAGAACGAGAAGAGGCAATATGAAAACAGGCAAAGTTACTCGTCCTGCCCAGACTGCGCTGCCATTACTCACTGCTGGAGCTCCACCGCTGATGACGGCAGACGCAAGGATCGGACTGGCCAGAGAACCAGCCCTGGGGAGACTTCTCATACGAGGCCCAGGACTATCTCCCCATGGCCGGGAAGTGCCAATGAAAGATTAGCCAACAGATGACAACAATCTCTTGAAGGTATCGTCCACTTTGAGAGTCGAGGAAAAAAAAACTTACATTTCTGCAACGTTTGTCAGGACATCCCAAAGTGCTTCACAGCCAACTAAGAGCTTTTATTTTGAAGTGTGGTCACTGTTGTAATGTAGGAAACACAGCAGCCAATTTGCGCACAGCAAGCTCCCACAAACAGCAATGTGATAATGACCAGATCATCTGTTTTTTAGTGGTGTTGGTTGTGGGATAAATATTGGCTCCAGGACACCGGGGGGAACTCCCCCCCTGCTCTTCTTCCAATAGTGGCCATGGGATCTATTACGTCCACCTGAGAGGGCAGACGGGGGCCTCGGGTTTAACGTCTCATCCCGAAAGACGGCACCTCCGACAGTGCAGCGCTCCCTCAGTACTGCCCCTCCGACAGTGCGGTGCTCCCTCAGTACCGCCCCTCCGACAGTGCGGCGCTCCCTCAGTACCGCCCCTCCGACAGTGCGGCGCTCCCTCAGTACTGCCCCTCCGACAGTGCGGCGCTCCCTCAGTACCGCCCCTCCGACAGTGCGGCGCTCCCTCAGTACCGCCCCTCCGACAGTGCGGCGCTCCCTCAGCACCGCCCCTCCAACAGTGCGGCGCTCCCTCAGTACCGCTCCTCCGACAGTGCGGCGCTCCCTCAGTACCGCCCCTCCCACAGTGCGGCGCTCCCTCAGTACCGCCCCTCCGACAGTGCGGGGCTCCCTCAGTACTGCCCCTCCGACGGTGCGGCGCTCCCTCAGTACCGCCCCTCCGACAGTGCGGCGCTCCCTCAGTACTGTCCCTCCGACAGTGTGGCGCTCCCTCAGTACTGCCCCTCCGACAGTGCGGCGCTCCCTCAGTACCGCCCCTCCGACAGTGCGGCGCTCCCTCAGTACCGCCCCTCCGACAGTGCGGCGCTCCCTCAGCACCGCCCCTCCGACAGTGCGGCGCTCCCTCAGTACCGCCCCTCCGACAGTGCGGGGCTCCCTCAGTACCGCCCCTCCGACAGTGCGGCGCTCCCTCAGTACCGCCCCTCCGACAGTGCGCCGCTCCCTCAGTACCGCCCCTCCGACAGTGCGCCGCTCCCTCAGTACCGCCCCTCCGACAGTGCGGCACTCCCTCAGTACCGCCCCTCCGACAGTGCGGCGCTCCCTCAGTACCGCCCCTCCGACAGTGCGGCGCTCCCTCAGTACCGCCCCTCCGACAGTGCGGCGCTCCCTCAGTACCGCCCCTCCGACAGTGCGGCGCTCCCTCAGTACCGCCCCTCCGACAGTGCGGCGCTCCCTCAGTACCGCCCCTCTGACAGTGCGCCGCTCCCTCAGTACTGGCACCGGGGGAGTGTCGGGCCTGGATTATGGTCTCTACGAACCCACGACCTGCTGACTCATGAGGCGAGAGTGAGGCCCACTGAGCCACGGATGACACTGTGCAAGTGTGGTGTTTTGGTGAAGCAGGGTTAAAGGGCAAGAGATACTTGGAGTGTGGTCTGCAAACGTAATTCAATCCCCATTTCAAAGTCAGACATTCTGTCTTTAGTTTAATATAGTTCTTTGATTTGACACTATTATTTGCCTTTCAATCGCAAAACCCGGGGGTGAGAACATATGAAATAGGAGCAGGAGTCGGCCATTCGGATCTTCGAGCCTGCTCCGCCATTCAATAAGATCATGGCTGATCTTCTGCCTCAACTCCATTCACCGGCCCTATCGCCATATCCCTTGATGCCCTTACTAGTCAGAAATCTATCGACTTCTGTTTTGAATATACCCAATGACTGAGCCTCCACAGCCCTCCGGGGTAGAGAATTCCAAAGATTCACCACCCTCTGTGTGAAGAAATTTCTCCTCATCTCAGTCCTGAATGGCCTACCCTTTATCCTGAGGCTGTGGCCCCTGGTTCTAGACTCCCCAGCCAAGGGAAACATTCTCCCAGCATCCACCCTATCAATCCCTGTAATCATTTTGTATGCTTCAATGAGATCCCCTCTCATTCTTCTGAATTCAAGAGAATACAGGCCTAGTTTACTCAATCTCTTCTCATACGACAGTCCCGCCATCCCAGGAATCAATCTCGTGAACCTTCGTTGCACTCCCTCTATGGCAAGTTTATCCTTCATTAGGTAAGGAGACCAAAATTGTACACAGTACTCCAGATGTGATCTCACCAAGGCCCTGTATAATTGGAGTAAGACTTCTTTACTCCTGTACTCAAATCCTCTTGTAATGAAGGCCAGCATACCATTTGCCTTCCTAATGGCTTGCTGCACCCGCACATTCACTTTCAGTGACTCATGTACAAGGACACCCAGGTCCCTTTGAGCATCTGCATTCCCCAATCTTTCACCATTTGGGAAATACTCTTCCTTTCTGTTTTTTCTACCAAAGTGGATAACTTCACATTTATCCACATTATATTCCATCTGCCATGTTCTCGCCCACTCACTGAGCCTGTTGAGATCACCTTGAAGCCTCTTCACAACTGACACTGCCACCTAGCTTTGTATCATCAGCAAATTTGGAAATGTTACATTTAGTCCCTCATCCAAATCATTGATATAGATTGTGAATAGCTGGGGCCCGAGCACCAATCCTTGCTGTACCCCACTAGTCACAGCCTGCCATCCCTACTCTTTGTTTTCTGTCTGTTAACCAATTCTCAATCCATGCTAGTATATTACCCCCAATCCCATGTGCCCTAATTTTGTTCACCAACCTCTTGTGTGGGACCTTATTGAAGGCCTTCTGAAAATCCAAATACACATCTACCGATTCCCCTTTGTCTACTCCACTAGTTACATCCTCAAAGAACTCCAATAGGTTTGTCGAACAGGATTTCCCTTTCATAAATCCATGTTGACTCTGCCCAATCTTACTATTAGTTTCTAAGTGCCCAGTTATTGCATCCTTTATAATAGATTCCAGCATTTTCCCAACTACTGATGTGAGGCTAACAGGTCTATCGTTCCCCGTTTTCTCTCTCCCTCCTTTCTTAAATAGCAGGGTTACATTTGCTATCCTCCAATCTGCAGGAACCATTCCAGAATCTATAGAATTTTGGAAGATGACAACCAATGCGTCTACTATCCCAATGGCCACCTCTTTCAAAACCCTAGGATGTAGGTCATCCGGTCCTTGGGATTTATCGACTTTTAGTCCCATTAATTTTGCTAGTACTGTTTTTTTACTAATAATAATTTCTTTAAGTTCCTCATTCTCGTCACACCCTTGGTTTTCTCGTATTTCTGGGAGGTTTTTTGTGTCTTCCTCTGTGAAGACAGAAACAAAATATTTATTTAATTTCTCTTCCATTTCCTCATTGCCCATTATAAATTCTCCCGTCTCTGACTGTAAAGGACCTGCATTTACCTTCGCCAGTCTTTTCCTTTTCACATACCTATAGAAGCTTTTACAATCCGTTTTTATATTTTTCGCTAGTTTGTGCTCATATTAAATTTTCCCTTTCTTCATCAATTTCTTGGTCACCCTTTGCTGATTTCTAAAAAGATCCCAATCCTCAGGCTGACCGCGATTTGGAAGTCGCAGTTGGTTGAAGCAGAGGAGTTATGCTGTAGTACAGGCTGAGCTGCGATAAAATTCTGGTGCTGCAGCACCTCTACTGGTGGGAAGCTGTAATTACAACGTGACCTGTTTACATAGGAAAAGTTGACGTAAAGTGTGACAACAGGAAGTGAGGTTTTGGCGACAGGAAATGCACGTAGATATAATCTATTTAATCCGTTAAAGATTTTCTAAAATTGAATGGCCTTTAATTCCTACAGGATCCTTGGCTTTATAACTAAAGGAATTGAGTACAAAAGCAAGGAAGTTGCTGCTAAACCTTTATAAATCACTGGTTAGGCCTCAGCTGGAATACTGTGTAAATTACACACTTTAGGAAGGACGTCAAGGCCTTGGAGAGGGTGCAGGGGAGATTGACCAGAATGGTACCAGGGATGAGGGACTTCAGTTACGTGGAGAGACTGGAGAAGCTGGGATTGTTCTCCTTAGAGCAGAGAAGGTTAAGGGGAGATTGAGCAGAATGGTACCAGGGATGAGGGACTTCAGTTACGTGGAGAGACTGGAGAAGCTGGGATTGTTCTCCTTAGAGCAGAGAGGGTTAAGGGGAGATTTATTAGAGGTGTTTAAAATCATGAGGGGTTTTGACAGAGGTGAAACTGTTTCAAGTGGGAGGAAGGTCAGTAACCAGAGGACACAGATTTAAGGTAATTTATGATCTGGAATGCACTGCCTGAAAGGACAGTGGAAGCAGATTCATAAGAACATAAGAAATAGGAGCAGGAGTCGGCCATACGGCCCCTCGAGCCTGCTCCACCATTCTATAAGATCATGGCTGATCTTCGAGCTCAACTCCGCTTTCCCCCCCCGATCCCCATATCCCTCGATTCCCCTAGAGTCCAAAAATCTATCGATCTCAGCCTTGAATATACTCAACGACTGAGCCTCCACAGCCCTCTGGGGTCGAGAATTCCAAAGATTCACCACCCTCTGAGTGAAGAAATTCCTCCTCATCTCAGTCCTAAATGGCCGACCCCTTATCCTGAGACTGTGCCCCCTGGTTCTAGACTCCCCAGCCAGTGGAAACATCCTCCCTGCATCTACCCTGTCAAGTGCTGTAAGAATTTTATCCGTTTCAATGAGATTCAATAACTTTCAAAAGAGAATTGGATAAATACTTGAAAGAGAGAACATTTGCAGGGCTATGGGGAAAGAGCAGGGGAGTGGGACTAATAGGACAGTTCTTTCAATGAGCTGGCACAGGCACGATGGGCTGAATGGCCTCCTTCTGTGCTGTATCATTCTATGGTTCCTCAGGTCTTATGCTGATCTCATCACTGGCATGTGCGTATAACGTAATCCCTAGGATTTATGTGTGGCGTCATCTCTGAGTGCTTGGGCCTCAGCTATTTACAATCTATATCAATGACTTAGATAAGGGGACCGAGTGTAATGTAGCCCAAGTTTGCTGATGATATGAAGCTAGGTGGGAAAGTAAGTTGCGAGGAGGATGCAAAGGGGCTGCAAAGGGATATTGACAGATTAAGCGAGTGGGCAAGAACATGGCAGATGGAATATAAGGTGGAGAAATGTTGGTATTCAGAGAGACCTGGGTGACCTTGTACATGAATCACAGAAAGTTAACATGCAGGTACAGCATGCAATTAGGAAAGCAAATTGTATGTTAGCTTTTGTTACAAGAGGATTGGTGCATAAGAGTAAGGAAGTCTTGCTACAATTGTACAGGGCTTTGCTGAGACCACACCTGGAGTACTGCGCACAGTTTTGGTCTCCTTAACTGAGGAAGGATATACTTGCCTTAGAGGCGGTGCAACGAAGGTTCACTAGATTGATTCCTGGGATGAGAGGGTTGTCTTATGAGGAGAGATTGTGTAGATTGGACCGATACTCTCTGGAGATTAGAAGAATGAGAGGTGATCTCATCGAAACATACAAGATTCTGAGGGGGGATTGACAGGGTAGATGCTGAGAGGCTGTTTCCCTCTGGCTGGGGAGTCTGGAACTAGGGGGTCTCAGGATAAGGGGTCGGCCATTTAGGACTGGGATGAGGAGGAATTTCTTCACTCAGAGGGCGGTGAATCTTTGGAATTCTCTACCCCAGAGGGCTGTGGATGCTCATTGTTGAGTATATTCAAGACTGAGAGCGATAGATTTTTGGACTCTAGGGGAATCGAGGGATATGGAGATCGGGCGGGAAAGTGGAGTTGAGCTCGAAGATCAGCCATGATCTTATTGAATGGTTCGAGGGGCCGAATGGCCGACTCCTGCTCCTAATTCTGATGTTCTGAGCTAGACATATGACGTAATCCCCAGGATTGACGTATGACGTAATGTCTGAGCTCCTGTGGAGCGCCTTGGGACGTTTTACTACGTTGAAGGCGCTATATAAAAACAAGTTTTATGCATGATGCAATGTCTGCTTTACGTATGACGTAATGTCTGAGCTTGATTTATGACGTAATCCCTCGGATTTACGTGGTACGCATTGTTTGTGTATGACGTAATCCCTCTGATTTACGTACGACGTAATGTCCAGAGCTCTACGTCTGACGTCACCCTTGCCGCCTGCTGCCAGATGTGGCGCAGGCGCAGTGAGGGGCTGCGGCGGACATGCGCAGTCGGTGTTTCCTCCCCCTCCTCTGTCGGCCGCCATGGCTCGGAACGCCGAGGTGCAGCTGCCGCCGATGCGTACGCTGGACGATTTCGTCCGCAGCTCGGCCCGCTTCAGCCTGCCCGACCTGAAGGACCCGCTGAGGTGGAACAACCGGGTGATCAACAACCTGCTGTACTACCAGACCAATTACCTGGCAACGGCCGCCACCATCCTCCTGCTGGTCGGGTCAGTGCCACCCCTCCTCCCGCCCCGGCGCGCTGATTGGCCGGTCACGCTGTCACTCCGCGTCGCAGCCGCGATCGGATTGGCCGGTCCCCTCGCACGCGTCGTTCACTCAGGCGCAAACTGCCGCCTCCTGGTCGCCCATTGGCCCGCGGCGCTGTCACTCCAGCAGCCTCTGGAATCCGATTGGTCCCACTGGCGGGAGGCGGGTGTGCGGCGGCCGCTCCCGTGGGGCGGGACGCCGCCCTCCCTCACCATTGGCCAGCCGCGCTGTCACTCCGCGGCCCGCTCCGCCGCCTGATTGGCCCGCTGCCTGTGACGTCGCGGGGACGCTGCGGCTGGGGCGGATTGGCACCGCCTTCTGACCGGCTCCTCTCGCCCATTGGACGAGCCGCGCTGTCACTCAGAGTTGGCTCACGCCCACCCGACGTCAGAGCCATGTCGGCTTTGTGACCTCTGCGGTTAAAGGGATGGGATTAAAGGGGTGGGGAGGGAAATTTTTTTGGCCGTCAGTTATTAAAATTTACTCCCCAATGCTCTCTCTTGAGCACTTGAGGAGAAATTTGCAGGACAATGGGGAAAGAGCAGAGGGGGAGTGGGATTAATTAGATAGCTATTCCAAAGGGCCGGCACAGGCACGATGGGCCGAATGGCCTCCTTCTGTGCCGTTTCATTCATTGCTGCGCTGAGGGCCCCAGTTTGTTCTTTGCCAGTGTGCGCTGTGGCTCAGTGGGTCTCACGCTCGCCTCAGAGTCGGAAGGTCATGGGTTCGAGCCCCATAATCCAGGCCCGACACTGTCGGAGGGGCGGTACTGAGGGAGCGCCGCACTGTCGGAGGGGCAGTACTGAAGGAGCGCCGCACTGTCGGAGGGGAGGTACTGAGGGAGGGCCGCACTGTCGGAGGGGCAGTACTGAGGGAGCGCCGCACTGTCGGAGGGGCGGTACTGAGGGAGCGTCGCACTGTCGGAGGGGAGGTACTGAGGGAGCGCCGCACTGTCGGAGGGGCGGTACTGAGGGAGCGCCGCACTGTCGGAGGGGCGGTACTGAGGGAGCGCCGCACTGTCAGAGTGGCGTTACTGAGGGAGCGTCGCACTGTCGGAGGGGCAGTACTGAGGGAGCGCCGCACTGTCAGAGTGGCGTTACTGAGGGAGCGTCGCACTGTCGGAGGGGCAGTACTGAGGGAGCGCCGCACTGTCGGAGGGGCCATCTTTCGGGATGAGACGTTAAACCCGAGGCCCCCGTCTGCCCTCTCAGGTGGACGTAAAAGATCCCATGGCCACTATTGGAAGAAGAGCAGGGGGGAGTTCTCCCCGGTGTCCTGGGGCCAATATTTATCCCTCAACCAACATCAGTAAAAAGAAAACAGATTACCTGATCATTATCACATTGAAGGGTCGAGAACCAGAGCACAGAGATTTAAGGTGATTGGCAGAAGAACCAAAGGCGACATGAGGAAAAACCTTTTTACGCAGCGAGAGGTTAGGATCTGGAATGCGCTGCCTGAGAGGGTGGTGGAGGCCGACTCAGTCGCGGCTTTCAAAAGGGAGTTGGATAAGTACCAGAAGGAAAAAAGAATTGCAGGGCTACGGGGAAAGGGCGGGGGAGTGGGATTAGCTGAAGTGCTCTTGCAGAGAGCCGGCACGGGATCGACAAGCCAAATGGCCCCCTGTGCTGTAACCATTCTATGATTCTATGCTGTTTGTGGGATCTTGCTGTGCGGCAATTGACATTTGCGTTTTCTACATTACAACAGTGACTACAAAAAGTACTTCAGTGGCTGTAAAGCGCTTTAGGATGTCGTGAGAGGAGATAGATCATAAAATCATACAGGATAGAAGGGAGGCCATTCGGCCCATCGTGCCTGTGCCGGCTCTTTGAACGAGCTCTCCAATCAGTCCCACTCCCCCCTGCTCTTTCCCCACAGCCCTGCAAATTTCTCCTTTTCAAGTATTTATCCAATTCCTTTTTCAAAGTTACTATTGAATCTGCTCCCACCGCCCTTTCAGGCAGCGCATTCCAGATCACAACAACTCGCTGCGTAAAAAACATTCTCCTCGTCTCCCCCTCTGGTTCTTTTACCAATTCCCTTAAATCTGTTATCGACCCTCCTGCCACTGGAAACAGTTTCTCCTTATTTATTTACTCTACCCTTCATGATTTTAAACACCTCTATTAAATCTCCCCTTAACCTTCTCTGCTCTAAGGAGAACAACCCCAGCTTCTCCAGTCTCTCCACATCACTGAAGTCCCTCATCCCTGGTACCATTCTGGTCAATCTCCCCTTAACCTTCTCTGCTCTAAGGAGAACAACCCCAGCTTCTCCAGTCTCTCGACATCACTGAAGTCCCTCATCCCTGGTACCATTCTGGTCAATCTCCCCTTAACCTTCTCTGCTCTAAGGAGAACAACCCCAGCTTCTCCAGTCTCTCCACATCACTGAAGTCCCTCATCCCTGGTACCATTCTGGTCAATCTCCTCTGCACCCTCTCCAAGGCCTTGACATCCTTCCTAAAGTGCGGTGCCCAGTATTGGACACAATACTCCAGCTGAGGCCTAACCAGTGATTTATAAAGGTTTAGCTTTATTATCTGGACGTTCTTCACACAGAGAGTGGTCCAGATGAGGAATAGAGTCTAGGCTAGTGTGGGGAAGGGAAATCTGGAGTCCTTTAGGAACTGTACTGTGGGGGGTGGGGGGCTGCAGGGCCATTATGGATGGATGGACTAAGATGGACCGAATGGCTTTTTTTCATCTGTAATTATCCGGCGATCTTGAGTGCGGCACTGGGCAGGTGTATTTACCTCACTGAACCAAAAGAGGGGGCTCTTGGGCAAGCTTGCATTTGTGTAGCGCCTCTGACGTGGCGAAACGTCCCACTACCCCTGTATTTGTGGGGGTGGATGTGCACAGCGACGGCCCCGAGTGCACGAGTGATCCTACCCCCTCCCCCCCCACCCGCTGGCCTTTGGCGCCTCCTACTGTCTTGGCGTTGGAAGGCGTGGGATGGGCGATGCCAGCGAGAACAGAGGCATGTGATCACTGGCCGCTGCGTCTGAATTCTCACTCGGCGTGTCTAACAGGAGGCCAGCACATCGCGCACCTCCTGGCCACACACTTTACTTCTCGGGTCCTGCTTTTGCGTTCAGCATTGTGAATTGCTATGTCAACTTCCGCCCCCATTCATTTTTCCTATGTAAACGGTCACGGTGCAGTTGCAGGCTGCGGCCACTGGGGGGCGAGCTTTGGAAATCTCCCTCCCAACTCCGCTGCCATCTTGCAAATGTATTCGCCCAGCGAGGAGCAGGGTTGCGGAGTGACGGGGGGGGTGGGTGTGTGGTGTGCAGGCATGTGACTTCCCTCCTCTTCCCGTTCCAGGTACATCGAGCCCCTGAAGACGCTGCTGGGAGGGGCGGTGGTCACCCTGTTCTTCCTGTGCTTCGTGTGGTCGGCTGAGAACAAGGCAGCAGTCCGGAGGCTGCGCAGGAATCACCCCACCCCCTGTCTCCTGGCCGTCCTGGTGGCCAGCTACTGCCTGCTATCTGTGGTCGGGGGCGTCGCTGTCTTCCTCTTTGGCATCACCTTCCCCATGCTCCGTAAGTACTCGCTCCAAATCATAGCCTAGCCTTTGTCACCCCCAGACTCGACTATTCCAACGCACTCCTGGCCGGCCTCCCACCTTCCACCCTACGTAAACTTGAGGTCATCCAAAGCTCGGCTGCCCCGTGTCCTAACTCGCACCAAGTCCCGTTCGCCCATCACCCCGCTGTGCTCGCTGACCTACATTGGCTCCCGGTTAAGCAGCGCCTCGATTTCAAAATTCTCCATCCTTGTTTTCAAATCCCTCCATGGCCTCCTCGCCTCCCTCCCTATCTCTGTAACCTCCTCCAGCCCCACAACCCCCCGAGATATCTGCGCTCCTCTAATTCTGCCCTCTTGAGCATCCCTGATTATAATCGCTCAACCATTGGCGGCCGTGCCTTCTGCTGCCTGGGCCCCGAGCTCTGGAATTCCCTGCCTAAACCTCTCCGCCTCCCTCTCTCCTCCTTTAAGACGCTCCTTAAAACCGACCTCTTTGACCAAGCTTTTGGTCACCTGCCCCTAATATCTCCTTATGTGGCTCGGTGTCAAATTTTTTGTCTTACAACACTCCTGTGAAGCGCCTTGGGACGTTTTACTACGTTAAAGGCGCTATATAAATACAAGTTGTTGTTGTTGTTGTAGCAGGGTGTCTCCGCCTGACCTCCACTCTGTCCCACTTGCTGCTTGGACCCAGTATGTCTCCATCTCTTTCTATCCTGTCTCTCTCCTGACCCTTCCCACTCCCGTCACCATCACCCACTCTTCCCTTGCCTCCTCGCCCCTCCTGCACTCCCCCACCCTTACCCTGGCCCCTCTCTCCTCCTGCCTCCTCCCCTTCAGCCCTTCTCTCCCTCCCCCCCATCTCCCTCGCTCTCCCTCCTCCCGTCTCCTTCCCCCATCTCCCCCTCTCCCTCCCCCCGTCTCCCTCTCTCTCTGCCTCTCTCCCTCCCCCCGTCTCCCTCTCCCTCCCCGTCTCTCTCTCTCTCGCTGTCCCTCTCTCTCCCATCTCCCTCTTTCTCCCTCCCCCCATCTCCCTCTCTCTCGTCTTTCCCTCTCTGTCTCTTTCCGTCCCTCTCTCTCTCTACCTCTCTCCCCCATCTCCCTCGTTCTCCCTCCCCGTCTCCTTCCCCCGTCTCCCTCTCCCTCCCCCCCGTCACCCTCTCTCTTGTCTCTCCCTCTCTCTCTCCCCCGTCTCTCCCTCTCTCTCTCTCTCCTGTCTCCCAGTCTCCCTCCCTCCCCCACCGCTCCCCATTTCATCTTCTCCCTCGCTCTGCAACCTTTCCCTTCCCCCTCTCTCCATCCTCTTCACTCTCATTCTCCACCTGCTGTGTGTGTGTGTCTGTGTCCCACCCCAGGTCTAGTCTCTCCTAACCCCACCTCTCTCTCTCTCCCACTCCAGTGATTATAATCCATGCTTCCCTGCGTCTGCGAAACCTCAAGAACAAGATCGAGAACAAGATTGAGAGCATCGGACTGAAGAGGACGCCCATGGGAATTCTGTTGGAGGCCCTGGGACAGGAGCAAGAGGCTGGATCCTAAAAGGAAGGAGAGCCCGGGAAGGTTGCGATGATGATAGAGGAAGAAAGAGGGTGTCCTTGCACCGCTCCAGCACGGACACCATGCCACTGACCCAGTGTCCTGCACAGCCCCCATTCCCTCACACTCCATCTCGCCTTCCCATACCCACGCACTTGGTCCAAGGAGGGGGAAAAGCTAGACGTGGATTAACTAGCCCGACTCTACAAGCTCCAGTGTCTGTGTTTGTGTCTGTCTCTGTCTCTCTCTCTCTCTCTCTCTCCGTGTTCAGGAGGCTGCAGACTTAATTCTGGGGCTCGCACGATTGACTGAAAAATCTCATGGCTGCCCTCAGTTTAGAGGGAGCTTTACTCTGTATCTAACCCCGTGCTGTACCTGCTCTGGGAGTGTTTGATGGGACAGTGTCGAGGGAGCTTTACTCTGTATCTAACCCGTGCTGTATCTGCCCTGGGAGTGTTTGATGGGACAGTGTAGAGGGAGCTTTACTCTGTATCTAACCCCGTGCTGTACCTGCCTTAGGAGTGTTTGATGGGACAGTGTAGAGGGAGCTTTACTCTGTATCTAACCCGTGCTGTACCTGCCCTGTGAGTGTTTGATGGGGACAGTGTAGAGGGAGCTTTACTCTGTATCTAACCCGTGCTGTACCTGCCCTGGAAGTGTTTGATGGGACAGTGTAGAGGGAGCTTTATTCTGTATCTAACCCCGTGCTGTACCTGCCCTGGGAGTGTTTGATGGGACAGTGTAGAGGGAGCTTTACTCTGAATCTAACCCGTGCTGTACCTGCCCTGGGAGTGTTTGATGGGACAGTGTAAAGGGAGCTTTACTCTGTATCTAACCCCTGCTGTACCTGCCCTGGGAGTGTTTGATGGGGACAGTGTAGAGGGAGCTTTACTTTGTATCTAACCCCGTGCTGTACCTGCCCTGGGAGTGTTTGATGGAGACAGTGTAGAGGGAGATTTACTCTGTATCTAACCCGTGCTGTACCTGCCCTGGGAGTGTTTGATGGAGACAGTGTAGAGGGAGCTTTACTCTGGATCTAACCCATCCTGTACAGGAGGCAGTAAATTATGAGGAATGAAATCCCATTCCCCTTTGTTCCCAGATCTTACCACAAAACGAGTGTGTTTCTTGTGTCTGATGAATGAATGAGATGAATTAAAATTTAAGTTATTTTAATTCTGTGAAATCAGGAAGAGTGGAAAGTTTTCAGTCATCGGTAATGTGTCTGTCAGCCTTATCCCAGCCAGTGCTTATCGCTCTCAACGTACCAGTATACGTGTGATATTATACATACAAAAATATATATAAGTGTTATATTAAACATTCCTCTCTGATGTAAGGACACTAATGTGTACAGTTCAGTAAATGATTTTTTATTCTGACGCAACCTTCTGAGAGAAAATTATTTGCATTATTAACACTGCAGGTAATTAAACCAGTGCTACGTGACCCATTGTAGTTCCCCCCAATCACAGGGTGTCTCTCAGTACTGTTCCCCCCAATCACAGAGTGTCTCTCAGTAACGTTCCCCCCAATCACAGGGTGACCCTCAGTACCGTTCCCCCCAATCACAGGGTGTCTCTCAGTAACGTTCCCCCCAATCACAGGGTGACCCTCAGTAACGTTCCCCCCAATCACAGGGTGTCTCTCAGTAACGTTCCCCCCAATCACAGGGTGTCTCTCAGTCACGTTCCCCCAATCACAGGGTGTCTCTCCGTAACGTTCCCCCCAATCACAGGGTGTCTCTCCGTAACGTTCCCCCCAATCACAGAGTGACTCTCAGTCACGTTCCCCCAATCACAGGGTGTCTCTCAGTAACGTTCCCCCCAATCACAGGGTGTCTCTCTGTAACGTTCCCCCCAATCACAGGGTGACTCTCAGTAACGTTCCTCCCAATCACAGAGTGACTCTCAGTAACGTTCCCCCCAATCACAGGGTGTCTCTCAGTAACGTTCCCCCTAATCACAGGGTGTCTCTCAGTAACGTTCCCCCCAATCACAGGGTGTCTCAGTAACGTTCCCCCAATCACACAGTGTCTCTCAGTAACGTTCCTCCCAATCACAGAGTGACTCTCAGTAACGTTCCCCCCAATCACAGGGTGTCTCTCAGTAACGTTCCCCCCAATCACAGGGTGTCTCTCAGTAACGTTCCCCCCAATCACAGGGTGTCTCTCAGTAACGTTCCCCCCAATCACAGGGTGTCTCTCAGTAACGTTCCCCCAATCACAGAGTGACTCTCAGTAACGTTCCCCCCAATCACAGAGTGACTCTCAGTAACGTTCCACCCAATCACAGGGTGTCTCTCAGTAACGTTCCCCCCAATCACAGGGTGTCTCTCAGTAACGTTCCCCCCAATCACAGGGTGTCTCTCAGTAACGTTCCCCCCAATCACACAGTGTCTCTCAGTAACGTTCCTCCCAATCACAGGGTGTCTCTCGGTAACGTTCCCCCAATCACAGGGTGTCTCTCAGTAACGTTCCCCCCAATCACAGGGTGTCTCTCAGTAACGTTCCCCCCAATCACAGGGTGTCTCTCAGTAACGTTCCCCCCAATCACACAGTGTCTCTCCGTAACGTTCCCCCAATCACAGAGTGACTCTCAGTAACGTTCCCCCCAATCACAGGGTGTCTCTCAGTAACGTTCCCCCAATCACAGGGTGTCTCTCAGTAACGTTCCCCCCAATCACAGAGTGTCTCTCAGTAACGTTTCCCCCAATCACAGAGTGACTCTCTGTAATGTTCCCCCCAATCACAGGGTGTCTCTCAATAACGTTCCCCCAATCACAGGGTGTCTCTCCGTAACGTTCCCCCCAATCACAGAGTGACTCTCAGTCACGTTCCCCCCAATCACAGGGTGTCTCTCAGTAACGTTCCCCCCAATCACAGAGTGTCTCTCGGTAACGTTCCCCCCAATCACAGAGTGACTCTCAGTCACGTTCCCCCCAATCACAGAGTGTCTCTCAGTAACGTTCCACCCAATCACAGGGTGTCTCTCAGTAACGTTCCACCCAATCACACAGTGTCTCTCAGTAACGTTCCCCCCAATCACAGGGTGTCTCTCGGTAACGTTCCCCCCAATCACAGGGTGTCTCTCAGTAACGTTCCCCCCAATCACAGGGTGTCTCTCAGTAACGTTCCCCCCAATCACAGGGTGTCTCTCAGTAACGTTCCCCCCAATCACAGGGTGTCTCTCAGTAACGTTCCCCCCAATCACAGGGTGTCTCTCAGTAACGTTCCCCCCAATCACAGGGTGTCTCTCAGTAACGTTCCCCCCAATCACAGAGTGTCTCTCAGTAACGTTCCCCCCAATCACAGGGTGTCTCTCAGTAACGTTCCCCCCAATCACAGAGTGTCTCTCAGTAACGTTCCCCCCAATCACAGGGTGTCTCTCAGTAACGTTCCCCCCAATCACACAGTGTCTCTCAGTAACGTTCCCCCAATCACACAGTGTCTCTCAGTAACGTTCCCCCAATCACAGAGTGACTCTCAGTAACGTTCCCCCCAATCACAGGGTGTCTCTCCGTAACGTTCCCCCCAATCACAGAGTGACTCTCAGTCACGTTCCCCCCAATCACAGAGTGACTCTCAGTAACGTTCCCCCCAATCACAGGGTGTCTCTCAGTAACGTTCCCCCCAATCACAGGGTGTCTCTCAGTAACGTTCCCCCAATCACAGGGTGTCTCTCAGTAACGTTCCCCCCAATCACAGAGTGTCTCTCAGTAACGTTTCCCCCAATCACAGAGTGACTCTCTGTAATGTTCCCCCCAATCACAGGGTGTCTCTCAATAACGTTCCCCCAATCACAGGGTGTCTCTCCGTAACGTTCCCCCCAATCACAGAGTGACTCTCAGTCATGTTCCCCCAATCACAGGGTGTCTCTCAGTAACGTTCCCCCCAATCACAGAGTGTCTCTCGGTAACGTTCTCCCCAATCACAGAGTGACTCTCAGTCACGTTCCCCCCAATCACAGAGTGTCTCTCAGTAACGTTCCCCCCAATCACAGAGTGTCTCTCAGTAACGTTTCCCCCAATCACAGAGTGACTCTCTGTAATGTTCCCCCCAATCACAGGGTGTCTCTCAATAACGTTCCCCCAATCACAGGGTGTCTCTCCGTAACGTTCCCCCCAATCACAGAGTGACTCTCAGTCATGTTCCCCCAATCACAGGGTGTCTCTCAGTAACGTTCCCCCAGTCACAGGGTATCTCTCAGTAACGTTCCCCCCAATCACAGAGTGTCTCTCGGTAACGTTCTCCCCAATCACAGAGTGACTCTCAGTCACGTTCCCCCCAATCACAGAGTGTCTCTCAGTAACGTTCCACCCAATCACAGGGTGTCTCTCAGTAACGTTCCCCCAATCACACAGTGTCTCTCAGTAACGTTCCCCCCAATCACAGGGTGTCTCTCGGTAACGTTCCCCCCAATCACAGGGTGTCTCTCAGTAACGTTCCACCCAATCACAGGGTGTCTCTCAGTAACGTTCCCCCCAATCACAGGGTGTCTCTCAGTAACGTTCCCCCCAATCACAGGGTGTCTCTCAGTAACGTTCCCCCCAATCACAGGGTGTCTCTCAATAACGTTCCCCCCAATCACAGGGTGTCTCTCAGTAACGTTCCCCCCAATCACAGGGTGTCTCTCAGTAACGTTCCCCCCAATCACAGGGTGTCTCTCAGTAACATTCCCCCCAATCACAGAGTGTCTCTCAGTAACGTTCCCCCCAATCACAGGGTGTCTCTCAGTAACGTTCCCCCCAATCACAGGGTGACTCTCAGTATGTTCCCCCCAATCGCAGAATGACTCTCAGTAACGTTCCCCCAATCACATTTTCTCAGCATTAACCCTGTCAAGCCCCTTAAGAATTTTACGTTTCAATGAGATCACCTCTCATTCTTCTAAACTCTAGGGAATATAGATCTACTCAATCTCTCCTCATAGGACAATCCCCCCATCCCAGGAACCAGTCTGGTGACCCTTCGTTGCACTCCCTCTGTGGCAAATATATCCTTCCTTGGGTAAGCAGACCAAAACTGTACACAATACTCCAGGTGTGGTCTCACCAAAGCCCTATATAATTGCAAAAATGAGAAGTCGCACAACACCAGGTTATAGTCCAACAGTTTTATTTGAAATTACGAGGTTTCGGAGCTCTGCTCCTTCGTCAGGTACAGTGAGGGAATACAAATCGGTTACAAAGTATATATAGACAGAGGACAATGTGTCTGCAGAGATACAATCCGTCAGGGAGGCATTACATCAAAGACACAGCAGAGTACAGCTAAGACAATGAGGTGGGGTCACAGGGGGTCCAACGTGTCAAATGCTGCAGTCTGCAGTTAAGCTTTTTACTTTTTTTTAAAACTGGAAATCACACCTGTGAACCAGACAACGACGTCGAGTCACGTCCTGTAGCGTGACATGAAACCGAGATCCCGGTTGAGGCCGTCCTCATGGGTGCGGAACTTGGCTATCAGTTTCTGCTCGATGATTTTGCGTTGTCGTGTGTCTCGAAGGCCGCCTTGGAGAACGCTAACCCGCAGATCCGAGGCTGAATGTCCTTGACTGCTGAAGTGTTCCCCGACTGGGATATATAATTGCAGTAAGACGTCTTTACTCTTATACTCTAATCCCTTTGTAACAAAAGCTAACATACCATTTGCTTTCCTAATTGCTTGCTGCACCTGCATGTTAATTCAGTTGATCTGATCGAACCCGTGACTGACTGATCTTCCGGGGCCAAGACTCTGAGGGCGGAATAGGCTGAGTCTCCAAGTAGGGAGCAGGTCAAGCTTCTCTAGGTGGGTAGAGACCGACTGTCTCAGGGAGAATGAAGAGGCTGATCTACCAAGGGAGGGTGGGGGTGCAGACTGAGGCTGCAGGGTGACCAGGGTGGGAGGCTGCCCGTCAGTACCACAGGGGACTGGCGGGGGAGATTTGGATCCGATAACGCTCTGTGTTTTATGTGTTCAGAGAGGGAGACAACAACAACTTGCATTTATACAGCGCCTTTAACGTAGTGAAACGTCCCAAGGCGCTTCACAGGAGCATAAATCAGACAAAACATGACACCGAGCCACATAAGGAGATACTAGGACTGGTGAGAGGTCGGTTTTAAGGAGCGTCTTAAAGGAGGAGGGAGAGGTGGAGAGGTTTAGGGAGGGAATTCCAGAGCTCGGGGCCCGGGCGGCTGAAGGCGCGGCCGCCAATGGTGGAGCGATGAAAATCGGGGGATGTGCAAGAGGCCAGAATTGGAGGAGCGCAGAGATCTCGGAGGGTTGTAGGGCCGGAAGATTCAAACAGCGGGTTTGAAGGAAAACATATGAAGCAGCCCATTCCGCAAGGATTTTTGGGAGAACCGCACACGGTGTCGGAACAAGACAGCGTAAAAGAGGAACCTTCTTATTCTCCCAAGACAAAAAGGACTTGATCAATCCTTCGGTCTGGAGTTGCACTCTGGAGGCGTGCAGAGATCTCAAAAGGCTTGTAGGGCTGGAGGAGGTGAGAGAGATAGGGAGGGGGCGAGGCCATGGAGGGATTTGGGCACGAGGATGGGAATTTTTAAATTGAGGCGTTGCCGGACCGGGAGCCAATGTAGGTCAGCGAGCACAGGGGGGGTGATGGGTGAACGGGACTCGGTGCGAGTTAGGACACGGGGCAGCCGAGTTTTAGATGAGCTGATGGTTACGGAGGGTGGGAGGTGGGAGGCCGGCCAGGAGTGTGTTGGAATAGTCAAGTCTGGAGGTAACAAAGGCATGGATGAGGGTTTCAGCAGCGGATGAGCTGAGGCAGGGGCGGAGTCGGGCGATGTTACGGAGGTGGAAATAGGCGGTCTTAGTGATGGAGCGGATATGTGATCGGAAGCTCATCTTATTGTCATACACGACACCAAGGTTATAAACAGTGTGGTTCAGCCTCAGACAGATGTTAGGGAGAGGGATGGAGTCAGTGGCTCGGGAACAGAGTTTGTGGTGGGGACCAAAGACAATGGCTTCGGTCTTCCCAATATTTCGTTGGAGAAAATTTCTGCTCATCCAGAACTGGATGTCGGACAAGCAGTCGGACAATTTAGAGACCGTGGAGGGGTCGAGAGAAGTGGTGGTGAGGTAGAGCTGGGTGTCGTCAGCGTACATGTGGAAACTGACGCTGTGTTTTCGGATGATGTCGCCGAGGGGCAACATGTAGATGAGAAATAGGAGGGGGCCAAGGATAGATCCTTGGGGGACACCAGAGGTAACGATGCGGGAGTGGGAAGAGAAGCCGTTGATTCTCTGGCTACGATTAGATAGATAAGAATGGAACCAGGTGAGTGCAGTCCCACCCAGCTGGACGACGGTGGAGAGGCGATGGAGGAGGATGGAGTAGTCAACCATGTCAAAGGCTGCAGACAAGTCGAGAAGGACGAGGAGGGACAGTTTACCTTTGTCACAGTCACAAAGGATGTCATTTGTGATTTTGACACGGGCCGTTTCGGTACTGTGGCAGGGACAGAAACCTGATTGGAGGGATTCAAACATGGAATTGCGGGAAAGATGGGCACGGATTTGGGAGGCGACAACACGTTCAAGCACTTTGGAGAGGAAAGGGAGGTTGGAGATGGGACGGTAGTTGACAAGGACAGAGGAGTCGTGGGTGGGTTTTTCGAGGAGAGGGGTGATAACGGCAGATCTGAAGGGAAGGGGGACAGTACTTGAGGAGGGAACCAGGAACTAGCTAACGAGGGGGGCCAGGAAGGGAAGTTGGGTGGTCAGCAGTTGAGTGGGAATAGGGTAGAGGGAGCAGGAGGCCGGTCTCATGGACTAGGTGAGCTCGGAGAGGGCTCGAGGCGAGATCGGAGAGAAACTTGCAAAAGCTGCAAGTTCAGGGCTAGGGCAGGGAAGAAAAGGATTCGAGTACAGGAACAAGGATGTCTTGCTGCAGTTGTGCAGGGCCTTGGTGAGACCACATCTTGAGTATTGTGTGCAGTTTTGGTCGCCTTATCTGAGGAAGGATGTTCTTGCCATGGAGGGAGTGCAGCGAAGATTCATCAGACTGATACCTGGGATGGCAGGAATGACGTATGAGGAGAGATTGGGTCGATTGGGCTTATACTCGCTGGAGTTTAGAAGAATGAGAGGGGATCTCATTGAAACTTATAAAATTCTAACAGGACTAGACAGACTAGATGCAGGAAGGATGTTCCCGATGGCGGGGGAGTCCAGAACCAGGGGTCACAGTCTAAGGATAAGGGGTAAGCCATTTAGGACTGAGATGAGGAGGAATTTCTTCACCCAGAGAGTGGTGGACCTGTGGAATTCTCTACCACAGAAGGCAGTAGAGGCCAATTCATTAAATATATTCAAGAAGGAGTTAGATATATTTCTTAAAGCTAAAGGGATCAAGGGATATGGGGAGAAAGCAGGGACAGGGTACTGAATTTGGATGATCAGCCATGATCTCATCGAATGGCGGAGCAGGCTCGAGGGGCCGAATGGCCTACTCCTGCTCCTATCTTCTATGTTTCTATGTAAAACTTAGCGGAAATTTGGCCGGTGTGCTCAGGGAAGGGAGGGAAGTGGCAGAGGCAGCTGAACGGATGGTCTCAATCTTTGTGACAAAGAAGTCCATGAGCTCCTCGCACTTGCTGGAGGTGAGGGTGGAGGAGGCAGGGGAGGGGCGTTTAAAAGACGGTTTGTAGTGGGAAAGAGAAGCCGGGGATATTTTTGCATTCCAGGATGATGCTGGAATAGTGAGCAGTTTTGGCAGAGCAGAGAAGGACCTGATAGTGCTTTATGTAGTCCAGTCAGAAACAGCGGTGAATGACTAAGCCAGTTGTCCGCCATAGACAATCAAGACTTCTTCCCTTGGATGTAAGGGAGCGGAGATGAGGGTGGTACCAGGGGGAATGACCAGGGTGAGGGAGAGTAATGATTTTGATGGGGGCAAGGGCATCAAAGTTGGAGATGAGGGTGTGATTGAGCAGATCGGTAGCTGCAGAAATGTCATGATGAATGGAGGGCCAAAGGCTAGACAGCTGGGAATTGGAAAGAGCAGTTGTAAGTGACTTGGGGGAGAATGTTTTGCAGGGGTGGACACAGAAGGAGGTGGGGTTGGGACGGGGAAGGGGGATGTGGGTGGAGAGCGATACAAGGAAATGATCAGAGATGGCCTTATCTGTGATTGCGAGTAGCGAGGCCATGTGAGTTTTTTTTTCAATTCGTTCATGGGATGTGGGCGTCGCTGGCAAGGCCACCATTTATTGCCCATCCCTAATCGCCCTTGAGAAGGTGGTGGTGAGCCGCCTTCTTGAACCGCTGCAGTCCGTGTGGTGAAGGTGCTCCCACAGCGCTGTTAGGGAGGGAGTTCCTGGATTTTGACCCAGCGACGATGAAGGAACGGCCAATATATTTCTAAGTCAGGATGGTGTGTGACTTGGAGGGGAACTTGGAGGTGGTGGTGTTCCCATGCGCCTGCTACCCTTGTCCTTCTAGATGGTAGAGATCACAGGTTTGGGAGTCGAAGAAGCCTTGGCGAGTTGCTGCAGTGCATCTTGTAGATGGTACACACTGCAGCCACGGTGCGCCAGTGGTGGAGGGAGTGAATGTTTAAGGTGGTGGATGGGGTGCCGATCAAGAGGGCTGCTTTGTCCTGGATGGTGTCGAGCTTCTTGAGTGTTGTTGGAGCTGCAACTCATCCAGGCAAGTGGAGAGTATTCCATCACACTCCTGACTTGTGCCTTGTAGATGGTGGAAAGGCTTTGGGGAGTCATGAGGTGAGACACTTGCCACAGAATACTAGCCTCTGACCTGCTCTTGTTGCCACAGTATTTATGTGGCTGGTCCAGTTAAGTTTCTGGTCAATGGTGACCCCCAGGATGTTGATGGTGGGGGATTCGGCGATGGTAATGCCATTGAATGTCAAAGGGCGGTGGTTAGACTCTCGCTTGTTGGAGATAGTCATTGCCTGGCAGTTGTGTGGCGCAAATGTTACCTGCCACTTATCAGCCCAAGCTTATCCAGGTCTTGCTGCATGCGGCATGGACTGCTTCATTATCTGAAGAGTTGCAAATGGAACTGAACACTGTGCAATCATCAGCGAACATCCCCACTTCTGACCTTATGATGGAGGAAAGGTCATTGATGAAGCAGCTGAAGGTGGTTGGGCCTAGGACACTGCCCTGAGGAACTCCTGCAGCGATGTCCTGGGACTGAGATGATTGACCTCCAACCACCACAACCATCTTCCTTTGTGCTAGGTATGACTCCAGCCAGTGGAGCGTTTTCCCCCTGATTCCCACTGACTTCAATATTACTAGGGCTCCTTGATGTCATACTTGGATAAATGCTGCCTTGATGTCAAGTGCACTCACTCTCACCTTACCTCTGGAATTCAGCTTTTGTCCATGTTTGGACCAAGGCTGTAGCCAAGGGGTCCTGGTGGAACCCAAACTGGACATCGGTGAGCAGGTTATTGGTGAGTAAGTGCCGCTTGATAGCACTGTCGATGACCCGTTCATCACTTTGCTGATGATTGAGTAGACTGATGGGGCAGTAATTGGCTGGATAGGATTTGTCCTGCTTTTAGTGGACAGGACATACCTGGGCAGTTTTCCACATTGTCAGGTAGATGCCAGTGTTGTAGCTGTACTGGAACAGCTTGGCTAGAGGCGTGGCTAGTTCTGGAGCACAAGTCTTCAGCACGATAGCCGGGATGTTGTTGGGGCCCACAGCCTTTGCTGTATCCAGTGCACTCAGCCGTTTCTTGATATCACGTGGAGTGAATCGGATTGGCTGGAGACTGGCTTCTGTGGTGGTGGGGACCTCAGGAGGAGGCCGATATGGATCATCCACTCGGCACTCCACTAGTCCATGTGACAGCTCTCCCAAAGTCCCCAGATTTTAGCGAGGAGAACCTTGCAGGGTCGACTGGGCTGGGCGTGCCTTTATTGTGTCTGAATCCAATGCCGAGGTTGAGGCCGGGTGGTCCTTCCGGTTTTATTCTTCTTGTACCTTTTTGTAGCGGTTTGATACAACTGAGTGTCTCGCTAGGATGTTTCAGAGGGCAGTTAAGAGTCAACCACATTGCTGTGGGCCTGGAGTCACATATAGGCCAGACCGGGTAAGGACGGCAGAATTCCTTCCCTAAAGGACATTAGTGAACCAGATGGGTTTTTACGACAATCCGATCGATTCATGGTCACCATTACTGATACTAGCTTTTTATTAGTTTGTACCCAAACTATCTCTGCCCTGAAGGCCATTCCATTGCTCACTGACTATTTTCCTGGACAGTCTTTGTTTCCAGTCTACCTGTGCGAGATCCCTTCTCAAATCACCGAAATTGGGCTCCCTTCCAGCTGGGTATTTTCACGCTTGATTTTTCTGTCCCTTTCCATAACTACTTTAAACCTAATTATATTATGATCACTATTGCCCAGATGTTCCCCACTACAACACACTCCACTTGCCCAACTTAATTCCCCCGAACTAGATCCGTCACTGCTTCCTTCCTCGTTGGGCTAGAAACACGCTGAGAAAGAAAGTTCTCCTGTACACGTTTTAGGAATTCTTCACCCTTCCTTGCCCTTTACTCTGTTTCTTCCCCCCCACCCCCTACTATTCCTGCTCTATTATTTTTACATTTCTCTGAAATTTGCCTGAAGATTTACTCCACAATCTCCTTCTCCCTATTTGGGGGACGCGAGTAAACATCCATCCTTTTCTGTTCCTTAACTCTAGTCAAATAGATTCAGTCTTTGATCCCTCTCGTATATCGTCCCTCCGTAGAACTTTAATATTATCCTCGATTACAGGACAAAGCAGCCCGCTTGATTGGCACCCCATCCACCACCTTAAATATTCACTCCCTCCACCACCGGCGCACCGTGGCTGCAGTGTGTACCATCTACAAGATGCACTGCAGTTGTACAAGGCCTTGGTGAGACCACACCTTGAGTATTGTGTGCAGTTTTGGTCGCCTTATCTGAGGAAGGATGTTCTTGCCATGGAGGGAGTGCAGCGAAGATTTACCAGACTGATACCTGGGATGGCAGGAATGACGTATGAAGAGAGATTGTATCGATTAGGCTTATATTCGCTAGAGTTTAGAAGAATGAGAGGGGATCTCATTGAAACTTATAAAATTCTAACAGGACTAGACAGACTAGATGCAGGAAGGATGTTCCCGATGGCGGGGGAGTCCAGAACCAGGGATCACAGTCTAAGGATAAGGGGTAAGCCAGTTAGGACTGAGATGAGGAGGAATTTCTTCACCCAGAGAGTGGTGAACCAGTGGAATTCTCTACCACAGAAGGCAGTAGAGGCCAATTCATTAAATATATTCAAGAAGGAGTTAGATATATTTCTTAAGGCTAAAGGGATATGGGGAGAAAGCAGGGACAGGGTACTGAATTTGGATGATCAGCCATGATCTCATTAAATAGCGGAACAGGCTCGAGGGGCCGAATGGCCTACTCCTGCTCCTATCTTCTATGCTTCTAAGCAACTCGCCAAGGCTTCTTTGGCAGCACCTCCCAAACCCGCAACCTCTTCCACCTAGAAGGACAAGGGCAGCAGGCGCATGGGAACACCACCACCTCCAAGTTCCCCTCCAAGTCACACACCATCCTGACTTGGAAATATAAAGGCGGCTCACCACCAACTTCTCCAGGGTGATTAGGGATGGGCAATAAATGCTGGCCTTGCCAGCGACGCCCAGATCCCATAAACGAATAAAAAAAAATTAACACTGCCACCCCCTCCTGTCTTTTTTCCTTCCCTATCCCCCTGAATGCGTTGTAGGTGACGTACGAAAACTACTGGGCACTTGGTCTAAGCGTTAAACAAAGCTTTAATCAACTGTTTTTCAACATGGAGGTCTAGTTGTGTCCTTTACTGGTTCCTGTTGAGGAATGTCCTAAGCAAGCTGGGCCCATGCCCGAGTATTTATACTCTCCCTGGACAGCACCACCAGCAGGCCGCCCAGTATTACAGCATACATGAATGACAAGATTCATGTCAGTAGGCAAGAATTTTTAGTTCCCATTCCTGCTCATGTTTGAGCCAGGTCTCTGTTATAGCCATTATATCATAACCCCAGGTGGCAACTTGCACATGCACCTCACCAACCTTGTTTGTAGCACTCCTGGCATTAACACGTGTGTATTCCAACACAACGCTAGGCAGCTTTGCCTTCTTCCTTCATCCCAGCCCTGCTCTTTCTACACTATTCTTTGTTCTATTGCTGTTTGTCCCTCCAAGTTTTCTACGCACTTTGTCTCTCCTCTCCGCTGCTGCTTGGCAAGTTATCCTGGTGTGCCCCCCCCCCAGCCAAATTAGTTTCAACCCTCCCCCACAGTCCTAGCTAACCTCTCTGCGAGGAGATTGGTCCCAGCACTGTTCAGGTGCGACACGTCCGGCTTGTACAGGTCCCTCCTGTATAAGATTTGAGTATAAGAGTAAAGACATCTTACTGCAATTATACAGGTCCCTGGTGAGACCACACCTGGAGTATTCTGTACAGTTTTGGTCTCCTTACCTAAGGAAGGATATACTTGCTATAAAGGGAATGCAACGAAGGTTCACCAGACTGGTACCTGGGATGGGGGGATTGTCCTATGAGGAGAGATTGAGTAGACTAGAGTTTAGAAGAATGAGAGGTGATCTCATTGAAACATACAAATTTTTTACAGGGCTTGACAGGGTAGATGCAGGGAGGATGTTTCCCCTTGCTGGGGAGTCTAGAACCAGGGGTCACAGTCTCAGAACAAGTGGTCGGCCATTTAGGACTGAGATGAGGAGGAATTTCTTCACTCAGAGGGTGGTGAATCTTTGGAATTCTCTACCCCAGGGGACTGTGGAGGCTCAGTCGTTGAGTATATTCAAGACAGAGATGGATAGATTTTTGAATATTAAGGGAATCAAGGGATATGGGGATAGTGCGGGAAAGTGGAGATGAGGTAGAAGATCAGCCATGATCTTATTGAATGGCGGAGCAGGCTCGAAGGGCCAAATGGCCTACTCTAGCTCCTATTTCGTATGTTCTCCTGCCCCAGAACTGGCCCCGGTGCCCCAGGAATCTGAAGCCCTCCTTCCTGCACCAATTCTCCAGCCACGCATTCACCTGCCCTATCTTCCTGTTTCTGTACTCACTCGCTCAAAAAGAGATCACCACTTTTGAGGTCTTGTTCTTTCATCTATTTCCTAGCTCCTGAAACTCTGCCTGTAGGACCTCAACCCTTTTCCTTCCGAGGTCATTGGTTCCAACGTGGACCACCACTTCTGGCTGTTCCCCTTCCCCTCGCAACATGTCCTGCACCCATACTTGATGCATCATAAGCCGAGTGCAAAACCTCCCCGCCCCATTCTATTGTATTCGATCAGTTATAACAACAATAAGCATTTATCCAGCGCCTTTAACCTAGTACATCCTTCACAGGAGCGTAAATCAGACAAAACCTGACCCCGAGCCACATAAAGAGATATTAGGGACAGGCGACCAAAAGCTTGGTCAAAGAGGTCAGTTTTAAGGAGCGTCTTAAAGGAGGAGAGAGAGGCGGAGAGGTTTAGGGAGGGAATTCCAGAGCTTGGGGCCCAGGCGCGGTCGCCAATGGTGGAGCGATGGAAATCGGGGGAATGCGCAAGAGGCCAGAATTGGAGGAACGCAGAGATCTCGGAGAGCTGGAGGAGGTTCGAGAGATAGGGATTTGAACAGGAGGATGGAGAATTTTAATATCGAGGCGTTGCCGGACCGGGAGTCAGTGTAGGTCAGCGAGCACAGGGTGGGTGATGGGTGAACGGGACTTGGTGCGAGTTAGAAAACGGGGCAGCCGAGTTTTTGATGAGCTCAGGTTTATGGAGGGTGGAAGTAGTGTCTTTGCTGTTCAAGAATGGTAAGCTTTGTAAGTACTGTAAATATCCTTTATGCACACAAATCTGTTCACTTAGTTGTTTAATTTTCAATAAAATTGTCTGTTGGGTCATGGCCTCGACTTCAATCTGATAAACTCTATGATCAATCTGACAGCCCAAGTTGACAAATGTGAGAAGTCGCACAACACCAGGTTATAGTCCAACAGCTTTATTTGAAATCACAAGCTTTCGGAGCGCTGCTCCTTCGTCAGGTGAAGTGAAGAGATGCATATAGGCACAGCATATATAGTCAGAGAACACTGCCCAAGTTGAGATCATGCGGCAACACCTGACATCTTCCAGCAGGAACAGAGGAGGCCATTCAGCCCTTCGAGCCCGTTCCGCCATTCAATTAGATCGCGGCTGATCTGTATCTTAACTTCCTTCTGCCCGCCAACAAGCCAGAGTATGGTGACAAGGGTTTTCTGTTCGACCTCCGGGGCTCACGACATCTACCGAGACGTCGGGCAGGTAGGGGCGCACTCCGCTCGTAGGGGACAGCAGGCCCACTGACACGAGACGAATCTGGTGCCGAGAGCCCGAAAACGTATCAGTGCCAGGCGGGGGGTCTGAACCGCTACCGTCACTCACCGAGGTGATGATTCAGACGCACAAACTTAAATGAAGTCAGCTCAAAAGGAGAAGGAAAGGTGTCTTGAATCGGCCGAGATTATCAAACCTAAAGAGGCCGTTGGAGAAGCAAGGGAGAGAGCGGAACCAATTGGAGAGTTTTATCAAAGAGCCGGCACAGGCACGATGGGCTGAATGGCCTCCTTCTACGCTGTATCATCCGATGATTCGATGAAAGAAAATGAACTCGCATTTCTCCAGCGCCTTTCACGGTCTCAGGGCAGCCCAAAGCATTTCACAGCCAATGAAGCACTTTTTGACGTGTAGTCGCTGTTGTGATGTCGGAAACATCGGGCTGGATTTTCAATGACCCGTGGAGTCGGGTTTGGAGGCGTGTGGGGGGGGTTAAAGTTGCAGATTCGGGGGTCCCAACTCCATCCCGACTCCATTCCGCCTCCACGCAATTTTGACAAAATCGGTCGCGGGGTTCCTGACTCCGTCCCGCCTCCAAGAGGCGGGAGAGGCCATTAAAGCCCTTAACAAGCCCTAAATTGGCCCTGTAATGCCATTTTGAAACGTTTTAGCTAGTTTAACCCTTTTCCGACGTGAAGCACGCCTGATGTGAAACACGCCAGTGAAACCTGGCGGGAGCACAAGTGGATAGCTGACTATCAGCTGCAGGTCCACTATTACAATGGAGATGTGATGAAGGTAGTAGTAGTATTAGGTGTGAAAGTCGCCTCTGATGCTGCTGCATTGAATGTCTTCGGAGACTGCCTGGGAGGACTTGGTTGCAAAAAAAATCTCTCTCTCTCTCTCTCTGTCTCTCTCTCTCTCTGTCTCTCTCTCTCTATCAGATGCTGCACATTTTGCATCCAGGTCCTCTGACAGCAAAGGCCAGGCAGTCTCTGAGACCAGGCAGTCGCTGACCTGCAATGATGACATCATCAGAGGTGACTTTCAGACTGAAAACACTAATTGGTTCATGGGTTCCCACATACTGGAACTCAATTGCCCAATGAGGTGAAAATTGCATCAATCTCCCACATCCAATTGCAGTCGGGTGGATAACACGAAAAGTGGATAACATGACCCCAACCCGACCCCAAGACAAAATCCAGCCCAATGTGTAGCTCGAAGGTCGCCCGTTTTACATTGACACAATGCATGCAGTGAGCAAGCGAACAATCGACTGAAACCAGTTTCCAGTCATCGGTTGCCGCTCGTCAGCGCCGAGGGGGGCGCGCTGCTGTCCTCTGCCGTAGAGGAGGACCGACGGGGAAGCGCCCGATTGTCACGCCTTCGTCTCAACTCGCGCGGGGAGGGGCTTTTTTTAAACCCGGCTCCAACCACCGGTCAGATAGCGAAGCGAGGTCTGATTGGTGGTCCCAGCGCACACGCTCAATGGAGACGGGCCAACACTGCAACGTGCTGCCGCTGCGATACCGATCCAGACGCAAGGGGAGGGTGCGGTCTGTTCCCTCGGGACAGTCAATGGGCCTCAAGCCGCAGCTCGGTTGGAAGGTGTTGCCGGAGGGTCCTGTGGGCGACAGAGATGCCCGATGAAATATTTTGCTCCAGGGTCTGGTTCGAACAAGCGTCTCGTCCACCTTGTGGCATTCTTGCTCTTCCCTCCGACGGGATTCCCGTCTGTCTCTTTTCCCGTCTTCGCATTTCGCTGCTCCAGTTTGTTCCTACCCTGCCACATTTTCCCTGGCTCTGTACTTGCTTAAAAGCTGTCCATCTCTTAACATCGTAATTGGATAACTCTTTCAAAGAGCCAGTGCAGGACGCTGGGCTGAACAGCCTCCTTCGGTGCTGTATAATTTTTTTATTCATTCCTGGGATGTGGGCGTCGCTGGCAAGGCCAGCATTTATTGCCCATCCCTAATCGCCCTCGAGAAGGTGGTGGTGAGCCGCCTTCTTGAACCGCTGCAGTCCGTGTGGTGAAGGTGCTCCCACAGCGTTGTTAGGGAGTTCCAGGATTTTGACCCAGTGGCGATGAAGGATCGGCCGATATATTTCCAAGTCAGGATGGTGTGTGACTTGGAGGGGAACTTGGAGGTGGTGGTGTTCCCATGCACCTGCTGCCCTTGTCCTTCTAGGTGGAAGAGGTCGCGGGTTTGGGAGGTGCTGCCGAAGAAGCCTTGGCGAGTTGCTGCAATGCATCTTGTAGATGGTGCACACTGCAGCCACGGTGCGCCGGTGGTGGAGGGAGTGAATGTTTAAGGTGGTGGATGGGGTGCCGATCAAGCGGGCTGCTTTGTCCTGGATGGTGTCGAGCTTCTCGAGTGTTGTTGGAGCTGCAACTCATCCAGGCAAGTGGAGAGTATTCCATCACACTCCTGACTTGTGCCTTGTAGATCATTCCACGATTTGCCAGTTCTGAAGAACGGTCATTGTTCCTGAAACGTTAACTCTGCTCCTCTCTCTTCAGACGCTGCCTGACCTGCTGAGCGTTTGGCTTTTTTGAAATTTCAGACTTCCGGCATCTTGCCTTTAGCTTCCGTCTCTTCCACTGGTTTAGTTGGCGAGATCGGAGAAACTGGAGCGAGGATGGGGCGCTGAACTGGACTCTGCCCAACGACAGGGGGAATGAAGTCCTCGCACCCGGGGCAGTGGGGGTGTGAAACAAGATGGAGACCTGCGGGAGGGGCTCCCGAAATAGGGAACCGCGTCCATTCCTAAAACAGCAGGGAGCGGAGGGGGTAAGGTGAGTGGGGAAGAGGGGAGGCATTAGCTGGAGTTTGGAGCTTGGCGAGTTGCCCCCCGAGCTTGCTGCTTGACCTCGCTTGAACCCCCGAGGGTCGGATCGACGCTCACACCAATACTCTTCCCCTGGCGATTACACCCTCCCAATTTCTCCGCTGGCGGTGGGACTCGGGTGCGCCGACGTGACGAGGTTAACTCTGGTTAACTCTGGTTGCGCTGGACGCGTTGTCACCCGCTGGGGCGGACGGAGACGTTTTTGGCCGCCACGCCTGCTCCCCGGCGTGCGCGCGCCGGTGCCGGGACAGGTTGGAGGCGTCGTTGAAAGCCTTGCCGCAGGGGCAGCGGAAGGGGCGCTCGCCGGTGTGGGTGCCCTGGTGCCGGCCGAGGCTGGCGCGGTCGCGGAAGCGGCGGCCACAGGCCGGGCAGGGGTGGGGCCGGCCCCGGGCGTGGGTGAGGCGGTGGGCGGCCAGGCCCGAGAGCTGGCGGAAGGCGCGGAGGCAGGCGGGGCAGCGGAAGGGGCGCTGCCCGGTGTGGGTGCGGCGGTGGGCGGCCAGGTTGGAGGGCTGGACGAAACCCCGGCCGCACTGGCCGCACTGGTAGGGGCGCTCCCCGGTGTGGGTGCGGTGGTGGGCGGCCAGGTTGGACAGCTGGCCGAAGGCACGCCCGCAGGCCGGGCAGCAGAAGGGCCGGGCCCCTCGGTGCGCCAGCTGGTGCTTGCGCAGGCTGGAGAGCTGGCTGAAGGCCCGGCCACAGGCCAGGCAGGGGTAGGGCTTCTCCCCCGTGTGGGTGCGCACGTGCAGCGCCAGTGCCGAGGCCCCGGGGAATGGCTTGCCGCAGATGAGGCAGGGGAAGGGCCGGAGGCCGGCGTGGGCGCGCCGGTGAGTGCCGAGGGTGGAAGACTGGGCAAACTCCTTCCCACACTCGGGGCACTTGTAGGGCCGCTCGCCGGTGTGGGTGCGGAGGTGGGTGGCGAGAGTGGAGGCGCAGGCAAAGCCCTTGGCGCACCGCGGACAGCGGAAGGGCTTCTCGCCGCTGTGGGTGCGCTCATGAGCGGCGAGGTGGGAAGACTGGGCAAACTCCCTGCCGCAGACGTGGCACTGGTATGGCCTCTCCCCGGTGTGGGTGCGCAGGTGGGTGGCGAGGGTGGAGGAGCGGGCAAAGGCCTTGGCGCACACCGGGCACAGGAAGGGCCGCTCGCCGGTGTGGCCGCGCTGGTGG
>JASTWF010000057.1:1663688-1716628 GCA_030390025.1 Squalus acanthias | reverse complement strand
CTCCTCCCCCTCCTCCTCCCCCTCCTCCTCCTCCCCCTTCTCCTCCTCCTCCTTCTTCTCCTCCTTCTTCTTCTCCTCCTCCTCCACCTCCCCCTCTCCTCCCTAATACCCCCTCCCTCCTCCTCTCCTCCCCAATTCCCTCCCATTCCCCTCGCCCCCCCCCCCCCATCGCTGATCTCGCCCAGTGCGGTACTGAGCCCAACACACAGAGCAGGAAAGGCCCGGGATCAGCCGATCCCCCTGCTCCTTCTCCAGGGACAGTGCGCTCTGGCTGGGCTGCGAGGCCCTCCCTCAGTCACTGGGCCTGTGGGTGAAGAATGGGCAGGTTGGGTGGGTGGGTGTCTGGAATCTGTCGCCCAGCTTGGGTCAGCGCCTTTGGTGGGGCGGGGTGGGTGGGGGGGAAGAGCGAGCGGGCTAAACCTCCCCAACCCACCCTCGGGTGTTTGACAAGCAACTGGGCGAGTGGACTGCAGCTATACCGGCGAGTGGTGCGGGGATAATTTAGCGGCAGAGCGTAAACGAGGAATTCTACTTTTAACAAGCAAGGAATAGTTTTCATCATGTAAATGTCTCAATATTGCGATCATTCGGTTAAGAGATCTGTAAAATAAAGTTTTATACTTCTACCACTTGATCTCGAGTCTTCACTTCTCCCAGCAGGAGAGGGCCTTGTAATCCACTGTAAACACTCACACATCCCAATGTTGAACTCCATCAGCCACAGTTTTGCCCACAGTGGTTTGTCTGTGTCCCTCTGTAACTTCCTGTTCCCATCTTTTTTTAATTCGCTTATGGGATCTGGGCATCGCTGGCAAGGCCAGCATTTATTGCCCATCCCTAGTTGCCCTTGAGAAGGTGGCGGTGAGCCGCCTTCTTGAACCGCTGCAGTCCGTGCGGTGAAGGTGCTCCCACAGTGCTGTTAGGGAGGGAGTTCCAGGATTTTGACCCGGCGACGATGAAGGAACGGCCGATATATTTCCAAGTCAGGATGGTGTGTGTGACTTGGAGGGGAACTTGGAGGTGGTGGTGGTGTTCCCATGCGCCTGCTGCCCTTGTCCTTCTAGGTGGAACTTACTTTGCCTCCTGACTTGAGTATCACCTCTACAAACCTGGATCAGTCACTCACTATTAACTTCAAGTAGCTGCTGGTGAAATGCTGAGGCTCCGGTCCAGAACCCTGGGGAACACCAGAACTGAGAGGTTGTACCCATCAAGAAAGACTGAACAGGCTGGGGCTCTTCTCTAGAAAAGAGAAGGCTGAGGGGTGACCCGATTAGAAGTCGTTAAAATTACGAAGGGGTTTCGATAGGGTAGACGTAGAGAAGATGTTTCCACTTGTGGGGAAAGACCAGAACTAGGGGCCATCAATATAAGATAGTCACTAATAAATCCAATCGGGAATTCAGGAGAAACTTCTTTACCCAGAGAGTGGTGAGAATGTGGAACTCGCTACCACAGGGAGTGGTCGAGGCGAATTGCATGGATGCATTTAAGGGGAGGCTGGATAAACACATGAGGGAGAAAGGAATAGAAGGATATGGTGATGGGGTGAGATGAAGAAGGGTGGGAGGAGGATGGTGTGGAGCAGAAACACCGGCACTGAGCAGAGGGGACAATCCTAAAGGGGGTGCATGAGCAGAGAGACCTGGGGGTATATGTGCACAAATCGTTGAAGGTGGCAGGGCAGGTTGAGAAAGCGGTTAAAAAAGCATACGGGATCCTGGGCTTCATAAATAGAGGCATAGAGTACAAAAGCAAGTTATGATGAACCTTTTATAAAACACTGGTTCGGCCTCACCATTTAGTCCCATTCCCCTGCTCTTTCCCCAAACATTTTTAAATGTTTCTATTACAGACATTTATCCCATTCCCGTTTTAAAACCGATTAATTGAATATTAAGGGAATCAAGGGATATGGGGATAGTGCAGGAACGTGGAGATGAGGTAGAAGATCAGCCATGATCTTATTGAATGGTGGAGCAGGCTCGAGGGGCCAAATGGCCGACTCCTAGGAACATAGAACATAGAAATACAGGAGCAGGAGACGGCCATTTGGCCCCTCGAGCCTGCTCTGCCATTCAATATGATCATGGCTGATCCTCTATCTCAATACCATATTCCCGCTCTCTCCCCATACCCCTTGATGCCTTTCGTGTCTAGAAATCTATCTCCTTCTTAAATATATTCAGTGACTTGGCCTCCACAGCCTTCTGTGGTAGAGAATTCCACAGGTTCACCACCCTCTGAGTGAAGAAATTTCTCCTCATCTCAGTCCTAAATGTCCTACCCTGTATCCTGAGACTGTGACCCCTCGTTCTAGACTCCCCCAGCCAGGGGAAACATCCTCCCTGCATCCAGTCTGTCTAGCCCTGTCAGAATTTTATACATTTCCATGAGATCCCCTCTCATTCTTCTAAACTCTAGTGAATACAGGCCTAGTCGACCCAATCTCTCCTCATACGACAGTCCTGCCATCTCAGGAATCAGTCTGGTGAACCTTCGCTGCACTCCCTCTATGGCAAGTATATCCTTTCTTAGGTAAGGAGACCAAAACTGCACACAGTACTCCAGGTGTGGTCTCACCAAGGCCCTGTACAACTGTAGTAAGACATCCTTGCTCCTGTACTCAAATCCTCTTGCAATGAAGGCCAACATACCATTTGCCTTCCTAACTGCTTGCTGCACCTGCATGTTTGCTTTCAGTGACTGGTGTACAAGGACACCCAGGTCCCTTTGTACATCAGCATTTCCCAATCTATCACCATTTAAATAATACTCCTGCTCCTATTTCTTATGTTCTTATTCTGGACTCTGCTTTGCCCCACAGTGTCTGAACAGGCGTCCCATGTCCAAGCATCCCTTTGTATAAAGTAAAGGTCTGCGAATTTTTGGCGCTGATCTTAAGCTGATGCCCTCTGTTACAGACTTACAGTCATCCTCGGTTCCGAGGGACTGCCTAAGAAGAAGATAGACTTATTGTCCAATGAAAATAGTTTCTCCCCTGATTTACAATATCAAAATGTTTCATAATTTTGAGCCTCTATATCAAATCTCCTCTTCACCTTCTCTGCTCGAATGAAAATAACCCTAGTCTCTCCTCATAACTGAGGTCCCTCATCCCTGGTACCATTCTGGTCAATCTCCCCTTAACCTTCTCTGCTCTAAGGAGAACAACCCCAGCTTCTCCAGTCTCTCCACATCACTGAAGTCCCTCATCCCTGGTACCATTCTGGTCAATCTCCCCTTAACCTTCTCTGCTCTAAGGAGAACAATCCCAGCTTCTCCAGTCTCTCCACATCACTGAAGTCCTTCATCCCTGGTACCATTCTGGTCAATCTCCTCTGCACTCTCTCCAAGGTCTTGACATCCTTCCTAAAGTGTGGTGCCCAGAATTGGACACAATACTCCAGCTGAGGTCGAACCAGGGATTTATAAAAGTTTAGCATAACCTTGCTTTTGCAGTCTGCGCCTCTATTACTTCTAAGACCACCTAATAGTGGAAGGGGGGTGGAGGAAGAAACATGCAAACAAATTAGGGAAATGAATAAAAAACATTGAAATACCCCATGATTATTATTCTACTACCCCGATATTAATTGGACAGAAGAGGTAGGTAAAGGGGATAAGGGAATGGAGTTCCTACAATGTGCACAGGACTCCTTTCTAACCCAATATGTAAGAAACCCAACAAGGGAGGATTCACTATTGGATCTAGGAATGGGGAATGAGCCAGAGCAGATAAGTGAAGTAAAAATAGGGGAACATCTAGGCAATAGTGACCATAATATACACTTTAAGATAATAATTGAGAAGGACATAAGGATGATGAAGACCAGGATAATAGATTGGAAAAAAGCTGATTTTGAGGGGCTGAGAATAGGACTCAGGGAAAATAAATTGGACAACAATATTGGCAAACAATGATGTAGAACAGCAATGGGAAACATTTAAAATGGTGTTCAACAGAATCTAGGAAAAATATATTCTGCTGAAAAACAAGGACAAGCTAAACACTAATGAGACACCATGGATGAATAAAGCCATAAGGGAAAAATTGTGGGTACGGAAAGAGGCATACATTAAGTACATGGACAGCAGGGGAGAGCATGATAAGGGAGAATACGAAGAGATTAGGATAGAAGTAAAAAAAAACAATTAGGAGGGCAGAGAGGAACTATGAAATTAAATTATCAAGGAACATAAAATAAAATAGTAAAATATTTTACAGGCACATAAATAAAAAAAGGAAGGTCGGGATGGGAATAGGGCCATTAAGGGATAGACAGGATAATACCACAGGCAGCCATAGAGAGATGGCAGAAATATTAAACAATTACTTTGCTTCAATATTTACCAGGGAGATGGAACAGGTGGACATGACATCGGATGATGAGATTAGTAATGCGATAAATATATTGAAAATAAAAAGAGATATATTAAATAAACGAATCAAACTCAAAGAGGATAAAACCCCTGGTCCGGACGGATTGCATACGTGCATTTTAAAAGAATCCAGGTAGGAGATAGCAGAGGCATTAGTACACATATTTAATAATTCATTAGAACACGGTGTAGTGCCAGAGGACTGGCGGATAGCTAACGTCATACCTCTATTTAAGAAGAGAGACAGAACATGTCCAGGGAACCAGTCAGCTTAACATCGGTGGTAGGAAAAATAATGGAACCTTGGTTAGACCACACTTGGACTACTGCGTACAGTTCTGGTCACCATATTATAAAAAGGATATAGAGACACTGGCGAGGGTGCAGAGAAGATTTACAAGGATGATACCAGAAATGCGAGGGTATACCTATCAGGAAAGGATGAACAGGCTGGGTCTCTTTTCTCTTGAAAAGAGAAGGCTGAGGGGGTGACCTAATAGAGGTCTTTAAAACTATGAAAGGTTTTGATAGAGTGGATACAGAGAGAGTTTATCCACTTGTGGGGAAGAGCATAACTAGAGGCCATCAATATAAGATAGTCACCAAGAAATCCAATAGGGAATTGAGAAGAAACTTCTTTAGTCGACATTCGCTGAAGGTAAGCATGCAGGTGCAGCAGGCGGTTAAAAAGGCAAATGGTATGTTGGCCTTCATAGTGAGAGGATTCGAGTACAGGAGCAAGGATGTCTTGCTGCAGTTGTACAAGGCCTTGGTGAGACCACACCTTGAGTATTGTGTGCAGTTTTGGTCGCCTTATCTGAGGAAGGATGTTCTTGCCATGGAGGGAGTGCAGTGAAGATTTACCAGACTGATACCTGGGATGGCAGGAATGATGTATGAAGAGAGATTGGGTCGATTAGGCTTATACTCGCTAGAGTTTAGAAGAATGAGAGGGGATCTCATTGAAACTTATAAAATTCTAACAGGACTAGACAGACTAGATGCAGGAAGGATGTTCCTGATGGCGGGGGAGTCCAGAACCAGGGGTCACCATCTAAGGATAAGGGGTAAGCCATTTAGAACTGAGATGAGGAGGAATTTCTTCACCCAGAGAGTGGTGACCCTGTGGAATTCTCTACCACAGAAGGCAGTAGAGGCCAATTCATTAAATAGATTCAAGAATGAGTTAGATATATTTCTTAAAGCTAAAGGGATCAAGAGATATGGGGAGAAGGCAGGGACAGGGTACTGAGTTTGGATGATCAGCCATGATCTCATCGAATGGCGGAGCAGGCTCGAGGGGCCGAATGGCCTACTCCTGCTCCTATCATCTATGTTGCTATGCTTTCCCCAGAGAGTGGTGAGAATGTGGAACTTGCTACCACAGGGAGTGGTTGAAGTCAATCGTATAGATGCATTTAAGGGGTGGTTAGATAAGCATATGAGGGAGAAGGGAATAGAGGGTTAGGCTGATAGATTTAGATGAGGAAAGACGGGAGGAGGCTCGAGTGGAGCATGGACTGGTTGTGCCGAATAGCCTGTTTCTGTGCTGTATATCTTATGTAATCCTAATAAAGCCCAGGATCCCATTTGTTAAGCCACAGGCTAAACCTTTCCACACGTTAGGAAGGTTGGCAAGGTTTGGTACTATTACACAATCCCACACAGATCAGTTTCACAATACCAGGTCCTGTAATCAAACCTTTGGCACGTATCGCTAGGTCCAGACTCACAGTGACAGATGTTGCAGAGAATAGCCCCTGTTTTCTGCTGCACCTGTTTCGTGGAGCGCGTATTGGGTAGAATTCAAGACACTGTCACTGCTAATTCTGTAAACTGTGCCACAGATCCTATTTTTTCATTGATTTAACAATGAAAGGAAAGGGATGCCTGATATACCTCAACACCACTTTCCCGTCCGATCCCCATATCCCTTGATTTCCCTAGAGTCCAAAAATCTATCGATCTCAGCCTTGAATATACTCAACGACTGAGCCTCCACAGCCCTCTAGGGCAGAGAATTCCAAAGATTCACCGCACTCTGAGTGAAGAAATTTCTCCTCATCTCAGTCCTAAATGGCCGACCCCTTATCCTGAGACTGTGACCCCTGGTTCTAGACTCTCCAGCCTGGTAAAAACAGCCATTATTGATAATAACCGAATCAACAAGTAAAAGAAAAGACATGCGTTTCGATAACGCCATTCACGACCACCGGACGTCCCAAAGTGCCAATGAAGTAGGTTTTTCAAGTGTAGTCGCTGTTGTAATGGAGGAAACGTGGCATCCCATTTGTGCACAGCACGCTCCCACAAACAGCAATGTGATAAATGACCGAATCATGTTTTATTAGCGATGTTGGTTGAAGAATAAATATTGGCCGCAGGACACCGAGGAGAACTTTCCCCAGCTCTGCTTCGAAATAGTGCCATAGAATCATTAACGTCCACCTGAGAGAGCAGACGGGGCCTTGGTTTAATGTCTCATCCAAAAGACGGCACCTCCGACAGTGTGGCACTCCCTCAGTATCGTCCCTCCGACAGTGCGGCGCTCCCTCAGTACTGCCCCTCCGACAGTGCGACGCTCCCTCAGTACCGCACCTCCGACAGTGCGGCGCTCCCTCAGTACTGCCCTTCCGACAGTGCGACGCTCCCGCAGTACCGCCCCTCTGACAGTGCGGCGCTCCCTCAGTACAGCCCCTCCAACAGTGCGGTGCTCCCTCAGTACCGCCCCTCCGACAGTGCGGCGCTCCCTCAGTACTGCGCCTCCGACAGTGCGATGCTCCCTCAGTACCGCCCCTCCGACAGTGCGGCGCCCCTCAGTACTGGCATTCCGAGATTGCGGCGCTCCCTCAGTACCGCCCTTCCGACAGTGCGGCGCTCCCTCAGTACTGCCCCTCTGACAGTGCGGTGCTCCCTCAGTACTGCCCCTCCGACAGTGCGGCGCTCCCTCAGTACTGCCCCACCGACAGTGCGGCGCTCCCTCAGTAACGCCCCTCCGACAGTGCGGCGCTCCCACAGTACCGCCCCTCAATTCACAATGGGGACCTGTGAGAATCCATTCACAATGGGGACCTGTGAGAATTCATTCACAATGGAGACCTGTGAGAATCCATTCACAATGGAGACCTGTGAGAATCCATTCACAATGGGGCCTGTGAGAATCCATTCACAATGGAGACCTGTGAGAATCCATTCACAATGGGGACCTGTGAGAGTCCATTCACAATGGAGACCTGTGAGAATCCATTCACAATGGAGACCTGTGAGAATCCATTCACAATGGGGACCTGTGAGATTCCATTCACAATGGGGACCTGTGAGAATCCATTCACAATGGAGACCTGTGAGAATCCATTCACAATGGAGACATGTGAGAATCCATTCACAATGGGGACCTGTGAGAATCCATTCACAATGGGGACCTGTGAGAATCCATTCACAGTGGGGACCTGTGAGAAATAATTCACAATGGGGACCTGTGAGAATCCATTCACAACGAGGATCTGTGAGATTCCATTCACAATGGAGACCTGTGAGAATCCATTCACAATGAGGAGCTGTGAGAATCCATTCACAATGAGGACCTGTGAGAATCCATTCACAATGAGGACCTGTGAGAGTCCATTCACAATGAGGACCTGTGAGAATCCATTCACATTGCCGTCCTGTGAGAATCTATTCACAATGAGGACCTGTGAGAATCCATTCACAATGAGGACCTGTGAGAATCCATTCACAATGGGGACCTGTGAGAATCTATTCACAATGAGGACCTGTGAGAATCCATTCACAGTGGGGACCTGTGAGAATCCATTCACAATGGAGACCTGTGAGAATGCATTCACAATGAGGACCTGTGAGATTCCATTCACAATAGAGCCCTGTGAGAATCCATTCATAATGGGGATCTGTGAGAATCCATTCAAAATGAGGACCTGTGAGATTCCATTCTCAATGGGGACCTGTGAGAATCCATTCACAATGGAGACCTGTGAGAATCTATTCACAATGAGGACCTGTGAGAATCCATTCACAATGGGGACCTGTGAGAATCCATTCACAATGGAGACCTGTGAGAATCCATTCAAAATGAGGACCTGTGAGAATCCATTCACAATGAGGACCTGTGAGAATCCATTCACAATGGAGACCTGTGAGAATCCATTCACAATGGAGACCTGTGAGAATCCATTCAAAATGGGGACGTGTGAGAATCCATTCACAATGGGGACCTGTGAGAATTCATTCACAATGGAGACCTGTGAGAATCCATTCACAATGGGGACCTGTGAGAATCCATTCACAATGGGGACCTGTGAGAATCCATTCAGAATGAGGACCTGTGAGAGTCCGTTCACAATGGAGACCTGTGAGAATCCATTCACAATGGGGACCTGTGAGAGTCCATTCACAATGGGGACCTGTGAGAATCCATTCACAATGAGGATCTGAGAGAATCCATTCACAATGGAGACCTGTGAGAATCCATTCACAATGGGGACCTGTGAGATTCAATTCACAATGGAGACCTGTGAGAATCCATTCACATTGGAGTCCTGTGAGAATCCATTCACAATGAGGACCTGTGAGAATCCATTCACAATGGAGACCTGTGAGAATCCATTCACAATGGAGACCTGTGAGAATCCATTCACAATGGAGAGCAGTGAGAATCCATTCACAATGAGGACCTGTGAGAATCCATTCACAATGGGGACCTGTGAGAATCCATTCACAATGAGGACCTGTGAGAATCCATTCACAATGAGGACCTGTGAGAATCCATTCACAATGGGGACCTGTGAGAGTCCATTCACAATGTAGACCTGTGAGATTCCATTCACAATGGGGACCTGTGAGAATCCATTCACAATGGAGACCTGTGAGAATCCATTCACAATGGAGACCTGTGAGAATCCATTCACAATGGAGACCTGTGAGAATCCATTCACAATGGGGACTTGTGAGAATCCATTCACAATGGGGACCTGTGAGAATCCATTCACAATGGAGACCTGTGAGAATCCATTCACAATGAGGACCTGTGAGAATCCATTCACAATGAGGACCTGTGAGAATCCATTCACAATGGAGACCTGTGAGAATCCATTCACAATGGAGACCTGTGAGAATCCATTCACAATGAGGACCTGTGAGAATCCATTCACAATGAGGACCTGTGAGAGTCCATTCACAATGAGGACCTGTGAGAATCCATTCACAATGGGGACCTGTGAGAATCCATTCACAATGAGGACCTGTGAGAGTCCATTCACAATGGAGACCTGTGAGAATCCATTCACAATGGGGACCTGTGAGAGTCCATTCACAATGGGGACCTGTGAGAATCCATTCACAATGAGGACCTGAGAGAATCCATTCACAATGGAGACCTGTGAGAATCCATTCACAATGGGGACCTGTGAGATTCCATTCACAATGGAGACCTGTGAGAATCCATTCACAATGGAGACCTGTGAGAATCCATTCACAATGAGGACCTGTGAGAATCCATTCACAATGGAGACCTGTGAGAATCCATTCACAATGGAGACCTGTGAGAATCCATTCACAATGGAGAGCAGTGAGAATCCATTCACAATGAGGACCTGTGAGAATCCATTCACAATGGGGACCTGTGAGAATCCATTCACAATGATGACCTGTGAGAATCCATTCACAATGAGGACCTGTGAGAATCCATTCACAATGGGGACCTGTGAGAGTCCATTCACAATGGAGACCTGTGCGATTCCAGTCACAATGGGGACCTGTGAGAATCCATTCACAATGGAGACCTGTGAGAATCCATTCACAATGGAGACCTGTGAGAATCCATTCACAATGGAGACCTGTGAGAATCCATTCACAATGGGGACCTGTGAGAATCCATTCACAATGAGGACCTGTGAGAATCCATTCACAATGGGGACCTGTGAGAATCCATTCACAATGGGGACCTGTGAGAATCCATTCACAATGGGGACCTGTGAGAATCCATTCACAATGGAGACCTGTGAGAATCCATTCACAATGGAGACCTGTGAGAATCCATTCACAATGAGGACCTGTGAGAATCCATTCACAATGGGGACCTGTGAGAATCCATTCACAATGGAGAACTGTGAGAATCCATTCACAATGGAGACCTGTGAGAATCCATTCACAATGGGGACCTGTGAGAATCCATTCACAATGGGGACCTGTGAGAATCCATTCACAATGAGGACCTGTGAGACTCCATTCACAATGGAGACCTGTGAGAATCCATTCACAATGGGGATCTGTGAGAATCCATTCACAATGAGGATCTGTGAGAATACATTCACAATGGAGACCTGTGAGAATCCATTCACAATGGGGACCTGTGAGAATCCATTCACAATGGAGACCTGTGAGAATCCATTCACAATGGGACCTGTGAGAATCCATTCACAATGGAGACCTGTGAGAATCCATTCACAATGGGGACCTGTGAGAATCCATTCACAATGAGGACCTGTGAGAATCCATTCACAATGGGGACCTGTGAGATTCCATTCACAATGGAGACCTGTGAGAGTCCATTCACAATGGAGACCTTTGAGAATCCATTCACAATGGAGACCTGTGAGAATCCATTCACAATGAGGACCAGTGAGAGTCCATTCACAATGGAGTACTGTGATAGTCCATTCACAATGGAGACCTGTGAGAATCCATTCACAATGGAGACCTGTGAGAATCCATTCACAATGGTGACCTGTGAGAATCCATTCACAATGGAGACCTGTGAGAGTCCATTCACAATGAGGACCTGTGAGATTGCATTCACAATGGAGACCTGTGAGATTCCATTCACAATGGAGACCTGTGAGAATCCATTCACAATGGGGATCTGTGAGAATCCATTCACAATGAAGACCTGTGAGAATCTATTCACAATGGAGAATTGTGAGAATCCATTCACAATGGGGACCTGTGAGAATCCATTCACAATGAGGACCTGTGAGAATCCATTCACAATGGTGACCTGTGAGAATCCATTCACAATGGAGAACTGTGAGAATCCATTCACAATGGAGACCTGTGAGAATCCATTCACAATGAGGACCTGTGAGAATCCATTCACAATGGGGACCTGTGAGAATCCATTCACAATGAGGAGCTGTGAGAATCCATTCACAATGGAGACCTGTGAGAATCCATTCACAATGGAGACCTGTGAGAATCCATTCACAATGGGGACCTGTGAGAATCCATTCACAATGGGGACCTGTGAGAATCCATTCACAATGAGGACCTGTGAGAATCCATTCACAATGAGGACCTGTGAGAATCCATTCACAATGGAGACCTGTGAGATTCCATTCACAATGGGGACCTGTGAGAATCCATTCACAATGGAGACCTGTGAGAATCCATTCACAATGGAGACCTGTGAGAATCCATTCACAATGGAGACCTGTGAGAATCCATTCACAATGGGGACCTGTGAGAATCCATTCACAATGAGGACCTGTGAGAATCCATTCACAATGGGGACCTGTGAGAATCCATTCACAATGGGGACCTGTGAGAATCCATTCACAATGGGGACCTGTGAGAAACCATTCACAATGAGACCTGTGAGAATCCATTCACAATGGAGACCTGTGAGAGTCCATTCACAATGAGGACCTGTGAGAATCCATTCACAATGGGGACCTGTGAGAATCCATTCACAATGGAGACCTGTGAGAATCCATTCACAATGGAGACCTGTGAGAATCCATTCACAATGGGGACCTGTGAGAATCCATTCACAATGGGGATCTGGGAGAATACATTCACAATGAGGACCTGTGAGACTCCATTCACAATGGAGACCTGTGAGAATCCATTCACAATGGGGATCTGTGAGAATCCATTCACAATGAGGATCTGTGAGAATACATTCACAATGGAGACCTGTGAGAATCCATTCACAATGGGGACCTGTGAGAATCCATTCACAATGGAGACCTGTTAGAATCCATTCACAATGGGAACCTGTGAGAATCCATTCACAATGGAGACCTGTGAGAATCCATTCACAATGGGGACCTGTGAGAATCCATTCACAATGAGGACCTTTGAGAATCCATTCACAATGGGGACCTGTGAGATTCCATTCACAATGGAGACCTGTGAGAGTCCATTCACAATGGAGACCTTTGAGAATCCATTCACAATGAGGACCTGTAAGAGTCCATTCACAATGGAGAACTGTTATAGTCCATTCACAATGGAGAGCTGTGAGAATCCATTCACAATGGGGACCTGTGAGAAACCATTCACAATGGGGACCTGTGAGAATCCATTCACAATGGAGAACTGTGAGAATCCATTCACAATGAGGACCTGTGAGAATCCATTCACAATGAGGAGCTGTGAGAGTCCATTCACAATGGAGACCTGTGAGAATCCGTTCACAACGGAGACCTGTGAGAATCCATTCACAATGGAGACCTGTGAGAATCCATTCACAATGGAGACATGTGAGAATCCATTCACAATGGGGACCTGTGAGAATCCATTCACAATGGGGACCTGTGAGAATCCATTCACAGTGGGGACCTGTGAGAAATAATTCACAATGGGGACCTGTGAGAATCCATTCACAACGAGGATCTGTGAGATTCCATTCACAATGGAGACCTGTGAGAATCCATTCACAATGAGGAGCTGTGAGAATCCGTTCACAATGAGGACCTGTGAGAATCCATTCACAATGAGGACCTGTGAGAGTCCATTCACAATGAGGACCTGTGAGAATCCATTCACATTGCCGTCCTGTGAGAATCCATTCACAATGAGGACCTGTGAGAATCCATTCACAATGAGGACCTGTGAGAATCCATTCAAAATGGGGACCTGTGAGAATCTATTCACAATGAGGACCTGTGAGAATCCATTCACAGTGGGGACCTGTGAGAATCCATTCACAATGGAGACTTGTGAGAATGCATTCACAATGAGGACCTGTGAGATTCCATTCACAATAGAGCCCTGTGAGAATCCATTCATAATGGGGATCTGTGAGAATCCATTCAAAATGAGGACCTGTGAGATTCCATTCTCAATGGGGACCTGTGAGAATCCATTCACAATGGAGACCTGTGAGAATCTATTCACAATGAGGACCTGTGAGAATCCATTCACAATGGGGACCTGTGAGAATCCATTCACAATGGAGACCTGTGAGAATCCATTCAAAATGAGGACCTGTGAGAATCCATTCACAATGAGGACCTGTGAGAATCCATTCACAATGGAGACCTGTGAGAATCCATTCACAATGGAGACCTGTGAGAATCCATTCAAAATGGGGACGTGTGAGAATCCATTCACAATGGGGACCTGTGAGAATTCATTCACAATGGAGACCTGTGAGAATCCATTCACAATGGGGACCTGTGAGAATCCATTCACAATGGGGACCTGTGAGAATCCATTCAGAATGAGGACCTGTGAGAGTCCGTTCACAATGGAGACCTGTGAGAATCCATTCACAATGGGGACCTGTGAGAGTCCATTCACAATGGGGACCTGTGAGAATCCATTCACAATGAGGACTGTGAGAGAATCCATTCACAATGGAGACCTGTGAGAATCCATTCACAATGGGGACCTGTGAGATTCCATTCACAATGGAGACCTGTGAGAATCCATTCACAATGGAGTCCTGTGAGAATCCATTCACAATGAGGACCTGTGAGAATCCATTCACAATGGAGACCTGTGAGAATCCATTCACAATGGAGACCTGTGAGAATCCATTCACAATGGAGAGCAGTGAGAATCCATTCACAATGAGGACCTGTGAGAATCCATTCACAATGGGGACCTGTGAGAGTCCATTCACAATGGAGACCTGTGCGATTCCAGTCACAATGGGGACCTGTGAGAATCCATTCACAATGGAGACCTGTGAGAATCCATTCACAATGGAGACCTGTGAGAATCCATTCACAATGGAGACCTGTGAGAATCCATTTCCAATGGGGGACTTGTGAGAATCCATTCACAATGAGGACCTGTGAGAATCCATTCACAATGGGGACCTGTGAGAATCCATTCACAATGGGGACCTGTGAGAATCCATTCACAATGGGGACTTGTGAGAAACCATTCACAATTGAGACCTGTGAGAATCCATTCACAATGGAGACCTGTGAGAGTCCATTCACAATGAGGACCTGTGAGAATCCATTCACAATGGGGACTTGTGAGAATCCATTAACAATGGAGAACTGTGAGAATCCATTCACAATGGAGACCTGTGAGAATCCATTCACAATGGGGACCTGTGAGAATCCATTCACAATGGGGATCTGTGAGAATACATACACAATGAGGACCTGTGATACGCCATTCACAATGGAGACCTGTGAGAATCCAGTCACAATGGGGATCTGTGAGAATCCATTCACAATGAGGATCTGTGAGAATACATTCACAATGGAGACCTGTGAGAATCCATTCACAATGGGGACCTGTGAGAATACATTCACAATGGAGACCTGTGAGAATCCATTCACAATGGGAACCTGTGAGAATCCATTCACAATGGAGACCTGTGAGAATCCATTCACAATGGGGACCTGTGAGAATCCATTCACAATGAGGACCTGTGAGAATCCATTCACAATGGGGACCTGTGAGATTCCATTCACAATGGAGACCTGTGAGAGTCCATTCACAATGGAGACATTTGAGAATCCATTCACAATGGAGACCTTTGAGAATCCATTCACAATGAGGACCAGTGAGAGTCCATTCACAATGGAGAACTGTGATAGTCCATTCACAATGGAGACCTTTGAGAATCCATTCACAATGGGGACCTGTCAGAACCCATTCACAATGCGGACCTGTGAGAATCCATTCACAATGGAGACCTGTGAGAATCCATTCACAATGAGGACCTGTGAGAATCCATTCACAATGAGGACCTGTGAGAGTCCATTCACAATGGAGACCTGTGAGAATCCATTCACAATGGAGACCTGTGAGAATCCATTCACAATGGAGACCTGTGAGAATCCATTCACAATGGAGACCTGTGAGAATCCATTCACAATGGGGACCTGTGAGAATCCATTCACAATGGGGACCTGTGAGAATCCATTCACAGTGGGGACCTGTGAGAATCCATTCACAATGGGGACCTGTGAGAATCCATTCACAATGAGGATCTGTGAGAATCCATTCACAATGGAGACCTGTGAGAATCCATTCACAATGAGGACCTGTGAGAATCCATTCACAATGAGGACCTGTGAGAATCCATTCACAATGAGGACCTGTGAGAGTCCATTCACAATGAGGACCTGTGAGAATCCATTCACAATGCGACCTGTGAGAATCCATTCACAATGAGGACCTGTGAGAATCCATTCACAATGAGGACCTGTGAGAATCCATTCACAATGGGGACCTGTGAGAATCCATTCACAATGAGGACCTGTGAGAATCCATTCACAATGGAGGACCTGTGAGAATCCATTCACAATGGAGACCTGTGAGAATCCATTCACAATGGAGACCTGTGAGAATCCATTCACAATGGAGACCTGTGAGAATCCATTCACAATGGGACCTGTGAGAATCCATTCACAATGGAGACCTGTGAGAATCCATTCACAATGGAGGACCTGTGAGAATCCATTCACAATGAGGACCTGTGAGAATCCATTCACAATGAGGACCTGTGAGAATCCATTCACAATGGAGACCTGTGAGAATCCATTCACAATGGGACCTGTGAGAATCCATTCACAATGAGGACCTGTGAGAATCCATTCACAATGAGACCTGTGAGAATCCATTCACAATGAGGACCTGTGAGAATCCATTCACAATGGGACCTGTGAGAATCCATTCACAATGGGGACCTGTGAGAATCCATTCACAATGGAGACCTGTGAGAATCCATTCACAATGAGGACCTGTGAGAATCCATTCACAATGGGGACCTGTGAGAATCCATTCACAATGAGGACCTGTGAGAATCCATTCACAATGGAGACCTGTGAGAATCCATTCACAATGGGGACCTGTGAGAATCCATTCACAATGGGGACCTGTGAGAATCCATTCACAATGGAGACCTGTGAGAATCCATTCACAATGGGGACCTGTGAGAATCCATTCACAATGAGGACCTGTGAGAATCCATTCACAATGAGGACCTGTGAGAATCCATTCACAATGGAGGACCTGTGAGAATCCATTCACAATGGGACCTGTGAGAATCCATTCACAATGAGGACCTGTGAGAATCCATTCACAATGAGGACCTGTGAGAATCCATTCACAATGAGGACCTGTGAGAATCCATTCACAATGAGGACCTGTGAGAATCCATTCACAATGGAGACCTGTGAGAATCCATTCACAATGAGGACCTGTGAGAATCCATTCACAATGGGGACCTGTGAGAATCCATTCACAATGAGGACCTGTGAGAATCCATTCACAATGGAGACCTGTGAGAATCCATTCACAATGAGGACCTGTGAGAATCCATTCACAATGAGGACCTGTGAGAATCCATTCACAATGGAGACCTGTGAGAATCCATTCACAATGAGGACCTGTGAGAATCCATTCACAATGAGGACCTGTGAGAATCCATTCACAATGGGGACCTGTGAGAATCCATTCACAATGAGGACCTGTGAGATCCATTCACAATGGGACCTGTGAGAATTCATTCACAATGGGGACCTGTGAGAATCCATTCACAATGGAGACCTGTGAGAATCCATTCACAATGGGACCTGTGAGAATCCATTCACAATGAGGACCTGTGGAGAATCCCATTCACAATGAGGACCTGTGAGATCCATTCACAATGGAGACCTGTGAGAATCCATTCACAATGGAGAACTGTGAGAATCCATTCACAATGAGGAACTGTGAGAATCCATTCACAATGAGGACCTGTGAGAATCCATTCACAATGGGACCTGTGAGAATCCATTCACAATGGCGGACCTGTGAGAATCCATTCACAATGGGGACCTGTGAGAATCCATTCACAATGAGGACCTGTGAGAATCCATTCACAATGAGGACCTGTGAGAATCCATTCACAATGGAGACCTGTGAGAATCCATTCACAATGAGGACCTGTGAGAATCCATTCACAATGGGGACCTGTGAGAATCCATTCACAATGGGACCTGTGAGAATCCATTCACAATGAGGACCTGTGGAATCCATTCACAATGGGAGACCTGTGAGAGTCCATTCACAATGGAGGACCTGTGAGAATCCATTCACAATGAGGACCTGTGAGAATCCATTCACAATGGAGGACCTGTGAGAATCCATTCACAATGGAGGACCTGTGAGAATCCATTCACAATGAGACCTGTGAGAATCCATTCACAATGGGAACTGTGAGAATCCATTCACAATGAGGGACCTGTGAGAATCCATTCACAATGGGCTGGATCATCAATGGGCTGTGAGAATCCATTCACAATGGGGACCTGTGAGAATCCATTCACAATGGGGACCTGTGAGAATCCATTCACAATGGAGACCTGTGAGAATCCATTCACAATGAGGACCTGTGAGAATCCATTCACAATGAGGACCTGTGAGAATCCATTCACAATGGGGACCTGTGAGAATCCATTCACAATGGAGACCTGTGAGAATCCATTCACAATGAGGACCTGTGAGAATCCATTCACAATGGGACCTGTGAGAATCCATTCACAATGGGGACCTATGAGAATCCATTCACAATGAGGACCTGTGAGAATCCATTCACAATGAGGACCTGTGAGAATCCATTCACAATGAGGGACCTGTGAGAATCCATTCACAATGGAGACCTGTGAGAATCCATTCACAATGGAGACCTGTGAGAATCCATTCACAATGGAGACCTGTGAGAATCCATTCACAATGAGGACCTGTGAGAATCCATTCACAATGGAGACCTGTGAGAATCCATTCACAATGAGGGACCTGTGAGAATCCATTCACAATGGGGACCTGTGAGAATCCATTCACAATGGGGACCTGTGAGAATCCATTCACAATGGAGACCTGTGAGAATCCATTCACAATGAGACCTGTGAGAATCCATTCACAATGAGGACCTGTGAGAATCCATTCACAATGGGGACCTGTGAGAATCCATTCACAATGGAGACCTGTGAGAATCCATTCACAATGGAGACCTGTGAGAATCCATTCACAATGGGACCTGTGAGAATCCATTCACAATGAGGACCTGTGAGAATCCATTCACAATGAGGACCTGTGAGAATCCATTCACAATGGGGACCTGTGAGAATCCATTCACAATGAGACCTGTGAGAATCCATTCACAATGAGGACCTGTGAGAATCCATTCACAATGGGGACCTGTGAGAATCCATTCACAATGAGACCTGTGAGAATCCATTCACAATGGGACCTGTGAGAATCCATTCACAATGGAGACCTGTGAGAATTCCATTCACAATGGGACCTGTGAGAATCCATTCACAATGAGACCTGTGAGAATCCATTCACAATGGAGACCTGTGAGAATCCATTCACAATGGAGACCTGTGAGAATCCATTCACAATGGAGACCTGTGAGAATCCATTCACAATGGGGACCTGTGAGAATCCATTCACAATGAGGACCTGTGAGAATCCATTCACAATGGGGACCTGTGAGAATCCATTCACAATGAGGACCTGTGAGAATCCATTCACAATGGGACCTGTGAGAATCCATTCCAATGGGATCTGTGAGAATCCATTCACAATGAGGACCTGTGAGAATCCATTCACAATGGAGGACCTGTGAGAATCCATTCACAATGGAGACCTGTGAGAATCCATTCACAATGAGGACCTGTGAGAATCCATTCACAATGAGGACCTGTGAGAATCCATTCACAATGGAGACCTGTGAGAATCCATTCACAATGGAGACCTGTGAGAATCCATTCACAATGGAGACCTGTGAGAATCCATTCACAATGTGACCTGTGAGAATCCATTCACAATGGAGACCTGTGAGAATCCATTCACAATGAGGACCTGTGAGAATCCATTCACAATGAGGACCTGTGAGAATCCATTCACAATGGGACCTGTGAGAATCCATTCACAATGAGGACCTGTGAGAATCCATTCACAATGAGGACCTGTGGGACCTGTGAGAATCCATTCACAATGAGGACCTGTGAGAATCCATTCACAATGGAGACCTGTGAGAATCCATTCACAATGAGGACCTGTGAGAATCCATTCACAATGAGGACCTGTGAGAATCCATTCACAATGGAGACCTGTGAGAATCCTTCACAATGGAGACCTGTGAGAATCCATTCACAATGAGGGACCTGTGAGAATCCATTCACAATGGAGGACCTGTGAGATCCATTCACAATGGGACCTGTGAGAATCCATTCACAATGAGGACCTGTGAGAATCCATTCCTAAAATGAGGACCTTTGAGAATCCATTCACAATGGAGACCTGTGAGAATCCATTCACAATGGGGACCTGTGAGAATCCATTCACAATGAGGACCTGTGAGAATCCATTCACAATGGAGACCTGTGAGAATCCATTCACAATGGGACCTGTGAGAATCCATTCACAATGGAGACCTGTGAGAATCCATTCACAATGGGGACCTGTGAGAATCCATTCACAATGAGGACCTGTGAGAATCCATTCACAATGAGGACCTGTGAGAATCATTCACAATGGAGACCTGTGAGAATCCATTCACAATGAGGACCTGTGAGAATCCATTCACAATGGGACCTGTGAGAATCCATTCACAATGGAGACCTGTGAGAATCCATTCACAATGGAGACCTGTGAGAATCCATTCACAATGGGACCTGTGAGAATCCATTCACAATGGAGACCTGTGAGAATCCATTCACAATGGAGACCTGTGAGAATCCATTCACAATGGAGGACCTGTGAGAATCCATTCACAATGAGACTGTGAGAGTCCATTCACAATGAGGACCTGTGAGAATCCATTCACAATGGAGGACCTGTGAGAATCCATTCACAATGAGGACCTGTGAGAATCCATTCACAATGGGGACCTGTGAGAATCCATTCACAATGAGGACCTGTGAGAATCCATTCACAATGAGGACCTGTGAGATTCCATTCACAATGGAGACCTGTGAGAATCCATTCACAATGGAGACCTGTGAGAATCCATTCACAATGGGGACCTGTGAGAATCCATTCACAATGGGGACCTGTGAGAATCCATTCACAATGGAGACCTGTGAGAATCCATTCACAATGGGGACCTGTGAGAATCCATTCACAATGGGGACCTGTGAGAATCCATTCACAATGGAGACCTGTGAGAATCCATTCACAATGAGGACCTGTGAGAATCCATTCACAATGGGACCTGTGAGAATCCATTCACAATGAGGACCTGTGAGAATCCATTCACAATGGAGACCTGTGAGAATCCATTCACAATGGGACCTGTGAGAATCCATTCACAATGAGGACCTGTGAGAATCCATTCACAATGAGGACCTGTGAGAATCCATTCACAATGGAGACCTGTGAGAATCCATTCACAATGGAGACCTGTGAGAATCCATTCACAATGGAGACCTGTGAGAATCCATTCACAATGGGACCTGTGAGAATCCATTCACAATGGGGACCTGTGAGAATCCATTCACAATGGGGACCTGTGAGATCCATTCACAATGGGGACCTGTGAGAATCCATTCACAATGGGGACCTGTGAGAATCCATTCACAATGGGGACCTGTGAGAATCCATTCACAATGGAGGACCTGTGAGAATCCATTCACAATGGAGACCTGTGAGAATCCATTCACAATGAGGACCTGTGAGAATCCATTCACAATGAGGACCTGTGAGAATCCATTCACAATGGAGGACCTGTGAGAATCCATTCACAATGGAGACCTGTGAGAATCCATTCACAATGGAGACCTGTGAGAATCCATTCACAATGGGGACCTGTGAGAATCCATTCACAATGGGACCTGTGAGAATCCATTCACAATGGGACCTGTGAGAATCCATTCACAATGAGGGACCTGTGAGAATCCATTCACAATGGGGACCTGTGAGAATCCATTCACAATGGAGACCTGTGAGAATCCATTCACAATGGGGACCTGTGAGAATCCATTCACAATGGAGACCTGTGAGAATCCATTCACAATGAGGACCTGTGAGAATCCATTCACAATGGGACCTGTGAGAATCCATTCACAATGAGGACCTGTGAGAATCCATTCACAATGAGGACCTGTGAGAATCCATTCACAATGGAGACCTGTGAGAATCCATTCACAATGGGACCTGTGAGAATCCATTCACAATGGGACCTGTGAGAATCCATTCACAATGGGACCTGTGAGAATCCATTCACAATGAGGACCTGTGAGAATCCATTCACAATGAGGACCTGTGAGAATCCATTCACAATGAGGACCTGTGAGAATCCATTCACAATGGAGACCTGTGAGAATCCATTCACAATGGGACCTGTGAGAATCCATTCACAATGAGGACCTGTGAGAATCCATTCACAATGGGGACCTGTGAGAATCCATTCACAATGAGGACCTGTGAGAATCCATTCACAATGGAGACCTGTGAGAATCCATTCACAATGGAGACCTGTGAGAATCCATTCACAATGAGGACCTGTGAGAATCCATTCACAATGGAGACCTGTGAGAATCCATTCACAATGAGGACCTGTGAGAATCCATTCACAATGGAGACCTGTGAGAATCCATTCACAATGGAGACCTGTGAGAATCCATTCACAATGGAGACCTGTGAGAATCCATTCACAATGAGGACCTGTGAGAATCCATTCACAATGAGGACCTGTGAGAATCCATTCACAATGAGGACCTGTGAGAATCCATTCACAATGGAGACCTGTGAGAATCCATTCACAATGGAGGACCTGTGAGAATCCATTCACAATGAGGACCTGTGAGAATCCATTCACAATGGAGGACCTGTGAGAATCCATTCACAATGGAGGACCTGTGAGAATCCATTCACAATGGGGACCTGTGAGAATCCATTCACAATGAGGACCTGTGAGAATCCATTCACAATGGGGACCTGTGAGAATCCATTCACAATGGGGACCTGTGAGAAGTCCATTCACAATGGAGACCTGTGAGAATCCATTCACAATGAGGACCTGTGAGAATCCATTCACAATGGAGGACCTGTGAGAATCCATTCACAATGGAGACCTGTGAGAATCCATTCACAATGAGGACCTGTGAGAATCCATTCACAATGAGGACCTGTGAGAATCCATTCACAATGGGGACCTGTGAGAATCCATTCACAATGGAGGACCTGTGAGAATCCATTCACAATGGGGACCTGTGAGAATCCATTCACAATGAGGACCTGTGAGAATCCATTCACAATGGGACCTGTGAGAATCCATTCACAATGGAGACCTGTGAGAATCCATTCACAATGAGGACCTGTGAGAATCCATTCACAATGAGGACCTGTGAGAATCCATTCACAATGGAGACCTGTGAGAATCCATTCACAATGAGGACCTGTGAGAATCCATTCACAATGAGGACCTGTGAGAATCCATTCACAATGGGGACCTGTGAGAATCCATTCACAATGAGGACCTGTGAGAATCCATTCACAATGGGACCTGTGAGAATCATTCACAATGGGACTGTGAGAATCCATTCACAATGGGACCTGTGAGAATCCATTCACAATGAGGACCTGTGAGAATCCATTCACAATGTGGACCTGTGAGAATCCATTCACAATGAGACCTGTGAGAATCCATTCACAATGAGGACCTGTGAGAATCCATTCACAATGAGGACCTGTGAGAATCCATTCACAATGAGGACCTGTGAGAATCCATTCACAATGGGGACCTGTGAGAATCCATTCACAATGAGGACCTGTGAGAATCCATTCACAATGGGACCTGTGAGAATCCATTCACAATGGAGACCTGTGAGAATCCATTCACAATGGAGACCTGTGAGAATCCATTCACAATGAGGACCTGTGAGAATCCATTCACAATGAGGACCTGTGAGAATCCATTCACAATGAGGACCTGTGAGAATCCATTCACAATGGGGACCTGTGAGAGTCCATTCACAATGGAGACCTGTGAGAATCCATTCACAATGAGGACCTGTGAGAATCCATTCACAATGAGGACCTGTGAGAATCCATTCACAATGGGGACCTGTGAGAATCCATTCACAATGAGGACCTGTGAGAATCCATTCACAATGGAGACCTGTGAGAATCCATTCACAATGGGGACCTGTGAGAATCCATTCACAATGAGGAACTGTGAGAATCCATTCACAATGAGACCTGTGAGAATCCATTCACAATGGGGACCTGTGAGAATCCATTCACAATGGAGACCTGTGAGAATCCATTCACAATGAGGACCTGTGAGAATCCATTCACAATGAGGACCTGTGAGAATCCATTCACAATGGAGACCTGTGAGAATCCATTCACATGGAGACCTGTGAGAATCCATTCACAATGGAGACCTGTGAGAATCCATTCACAATGGGGACCTGTGAGAATCCATTCACAATGAGGACCTGTGAGAATCCATTCACAATGAGGACCTGTGAGAATCCATTCACAATGAGGACCTGTGAGAATCCATTCACAATGAGGACCTGTGAGAATCCATTCACAATGAGGACCTGTGAGAATCCATTCACAATGAGGACCTGTGAGAATCCATTCACAATGGGGACCTGTGAGAATCCATTCACAATGGAGACCTGTGAGAATCCATTCACAATGAGGACCTGTGAGAATCCATTCACAATGGGGACCTGTGAGAATCCATTCACAATGGAGACCTGTGAGAATCCATTCACAATGGAGACCTGTGAGAATCCATTCACAATGGGACCTGTGAGAATCCATTCACAATGAGGACCTGTGAGAATCCATTCACAATGGAGGACCTGTGAGAATCCATTCACAATGAGGACCTGTGAGAATCCATTCACAATGGAGACCTGTGAGAATCCATTCACAATGGAGGACCTGTGAGAATCCATTCACAATGGGACCTGTGAGAATCCATTCACAATGGAGACCTGTGAGAATCCATTCACAATGAGGACCTGTGAGAATCCATTCACAATGGAGGACCTGTGAGAATCCATTCACAATGGGACCTGTGAGAATCCATTCACAATGAGGACCTGTGAGAATCCATTCACAATGGAGACCTGTGAGAATCCATTCACAATGGAGACCTGTGAGAATCCATTCACAATGAGGACCTGTGAGAATCCATTCACAATGAGGACCTGTGAGAATCCATTCACAATGGGGACCTGTGAGAATCCATTCACAATGGGGACCTGTGAGAATCCATTCACAATGGAGGACCTGTGAGAATCCATTCACAATGAGGCCCTGTAGAATCCATTCACAATGAGGACCTGTGAGAATCCATTCACAATGGAGACCTGTGAGAATCATTCACAATGAGGACCTGTGAGAATCCATTCACAATGAGGACCTGTGAGAATCCATTCACAATGGAGACCTGTGAGAATCCATTCACAATGAGGACCTGTGAGAATCCATTCACAATGGAGACCTGTGAGAATCCATCACAATGGGGACCTGTGAGAATCCATTCACAATGGGGACCTGTGAGAATCCATTCACAATGGAGGACCTGTGAGGAATCCATTCACAATGAGGACCTGTGAGAATCCATTCACAATGAGGACCTGTGAGAATCCATTCACAATGGGGACCTGTGAGAATCCATTCACAAGAGACCTGTGAGATCCATTACAATGGGAACTGTGAATCCATTCACAATGGAGACCTGTGAGAATCCATTCACAATGGGGAACTGTGAGAATCCATTCACAATGGGACCTGTGAGAATCCATTCACAATGGAGACCTGTGAGAATCCATTCACAATGGAGACCTGTGAGAATCCATTCACAATGGGACCTGTGAGAATCCATTCACAATGGAGACCTGTGAGAATCCATTCACAATGAGGACCTGTGAGAATCCATTCACAATGGAGAACTGTGAGAATCCATTCACAATGGAGACCTGTGAGAATCCATTCACAATGGAGACCTGTGAGAATCCATTCACAATGGAGACCTGTGAGAGTCCATTCACAATGGAGACCTGTGAGAATCCATTCACAATGGAGACCTGTGAGAATCCATTCACAATGAGGACCTGTGAGAATCCATTCACAATGAGGACCTGTGAGAATCCATTCACAATGGAGACCTGTGAGAATCCATTCACAATGGGGACCTGTGAGAATCCATCACAATGGAGACCTGTGAGATCCATTCACAATGGAGACCTGTGAGAATCCATTCACAATGGAGACCTGTGAGAATCCATTCACAATGAGACCTGTGAGAGTCCATTCACAATGGAGACCTGTGAGAATCCATTCACAATGGGACCTGTGAGAATCCATTCACAATGGAGACCAGAGTGAGAATCCATTCACAATGGAGACCTGTGAGAATCCATTCACAATGGGGACCTGTGAGAATCCATTCACAATGGAGGACCTGTGAGAATCCATTCACAATGGAGACCTGTGAGAATCCATTCACAATGGGACCTGTGAGAATCCATTCACAATGAGGACCTGTGAGAATCCATTCACAATGAGGACCTGTGAGAATCCATTCACAATGAGACCTGTGAGAATCCATTCACAATGGGACCTGTGAGAATCCATTCACAATGAGGACCTGTGAGAATCCATTCACAATGGAGACCTGTGAGAATCCATTCACAATGAGGACCTGTGAGAATCCATTCACAATGAGGACCTGTGAGAATCCATTCACAATGGGACCTGTGAGAATCCATTCACAATGAGGACCTGTGAGAATCCATTCACAATGGGACCTGTGAGAATCCATTCACAATGGAGACCTGTGAGAATCCATTCACAATGAGGACCTGTGAGAATCCATTCACAATGGAGACCTGTGAGAATCCATTCACAATGAGGACCTGTGAGAATCCATTCACAATGGAGACCTGTGAGAATCCATTCACAATGGGGACCTGTGAGAATCCATTCACAATGGAGACCTGTGAGAATCCATTCACAATGGAGACCTGTGAGAATCCATTCACAATGGAGACCTGTGAGAATCCATTCACAATGGAGACCTGTGAGAATCCATTCACAATGGGGACCTGTGAGAATACATTCACAATGGAGCCCTGTGAGAATCCATTCACAATGGGGACCTGTGAAAATCCATACACAATGAGGACCTGTGAGAATCCATTCACAATTGGGACCTGTGAGAATCCATGCACAATGGAGACCTGTGAGAATCCATTCACAATGGAGACCTGTGAGAATCCATCACAATGAGACTGTGAGAATCCATTCACAATGGAGACCTGTGAGAATCCATTCACAATGGAGACTCTGTGGAATCCATTCACAATGGAGACCTGTGAGAATCCATTCACAATGGAGACCTGTGAGAATCCATTCACAATGGAGGACCTGTGAGAATCCAATCACAATGAGGACCTGTGAGACTCCATTCACAATGAGGAACTGTGAGAATCCATTCACAATGGGGACCTGATGAGAATCCATTCACAATTGGGACCTGTGAGAGTCCATTCACAATGAGGACCTGTGAGAATCCATTCACAATGAGGACCTGTGAGAATCCATTCACAATGGGGACCTGTGAGAGTCCATTCACAATGGAGACTGTGAGAATCCATTCACAATGTGGACCTGTGAGAATCCATTCACAATGGGAACTGTGAGAATCCATTCACAATGGGGTTCCTGTGAGAATCCATTCACAATGAGGACCTGTGAGAATCCATTCACAATGGGACCTGTGAGAATCCATTCACAATGGAGACCTGTGAGAATCCATTCACAATGAGGACCTGTGAGAATCCATTCACAATGAGGACCTGTGAGAATCCATTCACAATGGGACCTGTGAGAATCCATTCACAATGAGGACCTGTGAGAATCCATTCACAATGAGACCTGTGAGAATCCTTCACAATGGAGACCTGTGAGAATCCATTCACAATGGGGACCTGTGAGAATCCATTCACAATGAGGGACCTGTGAGAATCATTCACAATGGGACTGGAGAGTCCATTCACAATGGAGACCTGTGAGAATCCATTCACAATGGAGACCTGTGAGAATCCATTCACAATGGGACCTGTGAGAATCCATTCACAATGGGACCTGTGAGAATCCATTCACAATGGTGACCTGTGAGAATCCATTCACAATGGAGACCTGTGAGAATCCATTCACAATGGGGACCTGTGAGAATCCATTCACAATGAGACCTGTGAGAATCCATTCACAATGAGGGACCTGTGAGAATCCATTCACAATGGGGACCTGTGAGAATCCATTCACAATGGAGACCTGTGAGAATCCATTCACAATGGAGACCTGTGAGAATCCATTCACAATGGAGACCTGTGAGAATCCATTCACAATGGGGACCTGTGAGAATCCATTCACAAGGGGACCTGTGAGAATCCATTCACAATGGGACCTGTGAGAATCCATTCACAATGGTGACCTGTGAGAATCCATTCACAATGGAGTACCTGTGAGAATCCATTCACAATGGGTACCTGTGGATCAATCACAATGAGGGACCTGTGAGAATCCATTCACAATGAGGACCTGTGAGAATCATTCACAATGAGGACCTGTGAGAATCCATTCACAAGAGAGACCTGTGAGAATCCATTCACAGTGGGACCTGTGAGAATCCATTCACAAGGGGACCTGTGAGAATCCATTCACAATGGAGACCTGTGAGAATCCATTCACAATGAGGACCTGTGAGAATCCATTCACAATGAGGACCTGTGAGAATCCATTCACAATGAGGACCTGTGAGAATCCATCACAATGCGGACCTGTGAGAATCCATTCACAATGAGACCTGTGAGAGTCCATTCACAATGGAGACCTGTGAGAATCCATTCACAATGGAGACCTGTGAGAATCCATTCACAATGGGGACCTGTGAGAATCCATTCACAATGAGGACCTGTGAGAGTCCATTCACAATGGGGACCTGTGAGAATCCATTCACAATGGAGGACCTGTGAGAATCCATTCACAATGAGGACCTGTGAGAATCCATTCACAATGAGGACCTGTGAGAATCCATTCACAATGGGACCTGTGAGAATGGGGAATCCATTCACATGGAGACCTGTGAGAATCCATTCACAATGAGGACCTGTGAGAATCCATTCACAATGGAGACCTGTGAGAATCCATTCACAATGGGGACCTGTGAGAATCCATTCACAATGGAGACCTGTGAGAATCCATTCACAATGGGACCTGTGAGAATCCATTCACAATGGGACCTGTGAGAATCCATTCACAATGGGACCTGTGAGAATCCATTCACAATGGAGACCTGTGAGAATCCATTCACAATGGGGACCTGTGAGAATCCATTCACAATGAGGACCTGTGAGAATCCATTCACAATGGGGACCTGTGAGAATCCATTCACAATGGAGACCTGTGAGAATCCATTCACAATGGAGACTGTGAGATTCCATTCACAATGGAGACCTGTGAGAATCCATTCACAATGTGGACCTGTGAGAATCCATTCACAATGAGGACCTGTGAGAATCCATTCACAATGGAGGACCTGTGAGAATCCATTCACAATGAGACCTGTGAGAATCCATTCACAATGGAGACCTGTGAGAATCCATTCACAATGGGGACCTGTGAGAATCCATTCACAATGGAGACCTGTGAGAATCCATTCACAATGGAGACCTGTGAGAATCCATTCACAATGGGACCTGTGAGAATCCATTCACAATGGGACCTGTGAGAATCCATTCACAATGGAGACCTGTGAGAATCCATTCACAATGGGGACCTGTGAGAATCCATTCACAATGAGGACCTGTGAGAATCCATTCACAATGAGGACCTGTGAGAATCCATTCACAATGAGGACCTGTGAGAATCCATTCACAATGGGACCTGTGAGAATCCATTCACAATGGGGACCTGTGAGAATCCATTCACAATGGGGACCTGTGAGAATCCATTCACAATGAGGACCTGTGAGAATCCATTCACAATGGAGGACCTGTGAGAATCCATTCACAATGAGGACCTGTGAGAGATCCATTCACAATGGAGGACCTGTGAGAATCCATACACAATGGAGACCTGTGAGAATCATTCACAATGAGGACCTGTGAGAATCCATTCACAATGGGGACCTGTGAGATTCCATTCACAATGGGGACCTGTGAGAATCCTTCACAATGGGATCTGTGAGAATCCATTCACAATGAGGACCTGTGAGAATCCATTCACAATGGGGACCTGTGAGAATCCATTCACAATGAGGACCTGTGAGAATCCATTCACAATGGAGACCTGTGAGAATCCATTCACAATGGAGACCTGTGAGAATCCATTCACAATGAGACCTGTGAGAATCCATTCACAATGGGACCTGTGAGAATCCATTCACAATGGGACCTGTGAGAATCCATTCACAATGAGACCTGTGAGAATCCATTCACAATGGGGACCTGTGAGAATCCATTCACAATGAGGACCTGTGAGAATCCATTCACAATGGGGACCTGTGAGAATCCATTCACAATGGAGACCTGTGAGAATCCATTCACAATGGGACCTGTGAGAATCCATTCACAATGAGGACCTGTGAGAATCCATTCACAATGAGGACCTGTGAGAGTCCATTCACAATGAGGACCTGTGAGAATCCATTCACAATGGGGACCTGTGAGAATCCATTCACAATGGGGACCTGTGAGAATCCATTCACAATGAGGACCTGTGAGAATCCATTCACAATGGGACCTGTGAGAATCCATTCACAATGGAGGACCTGTGAGAATCCATTCACAATGAGGACCTGTGAGAATCCATTCACAATGAGGACCTGTGAGAATCCATTCACAATGAGGACCTGTGAGAGTCCATTCACAATGGAGACCTGTGAGAATCCATTCACAATGAGAACTGTGAGATTCCATTCACAATGGAGACCTGTGAGAATCCATTCACAATGGAGACCTGTGAGAATCCATTCACAATGGAGACCTGTGAGAATCCATTCACAATGGAGACCTGTGAGAATCCATTCACAATGAGGACCTGTGAGAATCCATTCACAATGAGGACCTGTGAGAAGTCCATTCACAATGGAGACCTGTGAGAATCCATTCACAATGGAGACCTGTGAGAATCCATTCACAATGGAGACCTGTGAGAATCCATTCACAATGAGGACCTGTGAGAATCCATTCACAATGAGGACCTGTGAGATCCATTCACAATGAGGACCTGTGAGAATCCATTCACAATGAGGACCTGTGAGAATCCATTCACAATGAGGACCTGCTGAGAATCCATTCACAATGGAGACCTGTGAGAATCCATTCACAATGGAGACCTGTGAGAATCCATTCACAATGGGACCTGTGAGAATCCATTCACAATGAGGACCTGTGAGAATCCATTCACAATGAGGACCTGTGAGAATCCATTCACAATGGGGACCTGTGAGAATCCATTCACAATAGGACCTGTGAGAATCCATTCACAATGGGGACCTGTGAGAATCCATTCACAATGAGACCTGTGAGAATCCATTCACAATGAGACCTGTGAGAATCCATTCACAATGGGACCTGTGAGAATCCATTCACAATGGAGACCTGTGAGAATCCATTCACAATGAGGACCTGTGAGAATCCATTCACAATGGAGACCTGTGAGAATCCATTCACAATGGGACCTGTGAGAATCCATTCACAATGGGACCTGTGAGAATCCATTCACAATGGAGACCTGTGAGAATCCATTCACAATGGGACCTGTGAGAATCCATTCACAATGAGGACCTGTGAGAATCCATTCACAATGAGGACCTGTGAGAATCCATTCACATGGGACCTGTGAGGAATCATTCACAATGGGGACCTGTGAGAATCCATTCACAATGAGGACCTGTGAGAATCCATTCACAATGGAGACCTGTGAGAATCCATTCACAATGGGAGACCTGTGAGAATCCATTCACAATGGGACTGTGAGAATCCATTCACAATGAGGACCTGTGAGAATCCATTCACAATGGAGGACCTGTGAGAATCCATTCACAATGAGGACCTGTGAAATCCATTCACAATGGAGGACCTGTGAGAATCCATTCACAATGAGGACTGTGAGAATCCTGTGAGAATCCATTCACAATGAGGACTGTGAGAATCCATTCACAATGGGACCTGTGAGAATCCATTCACAATGGAGACCTGTGAGAATCCATTCACAATGGGGACCTGTGAGAATCCATTCACAATGGGGACCTGTGAGAATCCATTCACAATGGAGACCTGTGAGAATCCATTCACAATGAGGACCTGTGAGAATCCATTCACAATGTAGGACCTGTGAGAATCCATTCACATGTGGACCTGTGAGAATCATTCACAATGGGGACCTGTGAGAATCCATTCACAATGAGGACCTGTGAGAATCCATTCACAATGAGGACCTGTGAGAATCCATTCACAATGGTGACCTGTGAGAATCCATTCACAATGGAACCTGTGAGAATCCATTCACATTGAGGACCTGTGAGAATCCATTCACAAGGAGGACCTGTGAGAATCCATTCACAATGGAGGATCCTGGGTGAGAATCATTCTCAATGAGGACCTGGAGACTCCATTCACAATGAGGACCTGTGAGAATCCATTCACAATGGGAACTGTGAGAATCCATTCACAATTGGTACCTGTGAGATTACATTCACAATGGGATCAGTGAGAATCCATTCACAATGGAGACCTGTGAGAGTCCATTCACAATGAGGGACTGTGAGAATCCATTCACAATGAGGACCTGTGAGAATCCATTCACAATTGAGGACCTGTGAGAATCCATTCACATTGGAGACCTGTGAGAATCCATTCACAATGGGAGACCTGTGAGTATCCATTCACAATGGAGAACCTGTGAGAATCCTTCACAATGGAGGACCTGTGAGAATCCATTCACAATGAGGACCTGTGAGAATCCATTCACAATGGGACCTGTGAGATCCATTCACAATGGAGACCTGTGAGAATTCCATTCACAATGAGGACCTGTGAGAGTCCCTTCACATTGGGACCTGTGAGAATCCATTCACAATGGAGGGACCTGTGAGAATCCATTCACAATGGAGACCTGTGAGAATCCATTCACAATGGGAACTGTGAGAATCCATTCACAATGGGACCTGTGAGAAATCCATTCACAATGAGGGACCTGTGAGAATCATTCACAATGGGGACCATTCACAATGAGGACCTGTGAGAATCCATTCACAATGAGGACCTGTGAGAATCCATTCACAATGGGACCTGTGAGAATCCATTCACAATGGAGGACCTGTGAGAATCCATTCACAATGAGGACCTGTGAGAATCCATTCACAATGGGACCTGTGAGAATCCATTCACAATGAGGACCTGTGAGAATCCATTCACAATGAGGACCTGTGAGAATCCATTCACAATGGAGGACTGTGAGAATCCATTCACAATGGAGGACCTGTGAGAATCCATTCACAATGGAGACCTGTGAGAATCCATTCACAATGAGGACCTGTGAGAATCCATTCACAATGGAGACCTGTGAGAATCCATTCACAATGGAGGACCTGTGAGAATCCATTCACAATGAGGACCTGTGAGAATCCATTCACAATGGAGGACCTGTGAGAATCCATTCACAATGAGGACCTGTGAGAATCCATTCACAATGGAGGACCTGTGAGAATCCATTCACAATGAGGACCTGTGAGAATCCATTCACAATGAGGACCTGTGAGAATCCATTCACAATGAGGACCTGTGAGAATCCATTCACAATGGAGGACCTGTGAGAATCCATTCACAATGGGACCTGTGAGAATCCATTCACAATGGAGACCTGTGAGATTCCATTCACAATGGAGACCTGTGAGAATCCATTCACAATGAGGACCTGTGAGAATCCATTCACAATGAGGACCTGTGAGATCCATTCACAATGAGGACCTGTGAGAATCCATTCACAATGGGACCTGTGAGAATCCATTCACAGGGACCTGTGAGATCATTCAATGACCTGTGAGATCCATTCACAATGAGGACCTGTGAGAGTCCATTCACAATGAGACCTGTGAGAATCCATTCACAATGAGGACCTGTGAGAATCCATTCACAATGAGGACCTGTGAGAGTCCATTCACAATGGGACCTGTGAGAATCCATTCACAATGAGACTGGAGATCCATCATGTGACCTGAATCCATTCCACAATGAGGACCTGTGAGAATCCATTCACAATGAGGACCTGTGAGAATCCATTCACAATGAGTGACCTGTGAGAATCCATTCACAATGGAGCCTGTGAGAATCCATTCACAATGAGGACCTGTGAGAATCCATTCACAATGAGGACTCCATTCACAATGGAGGACCTGTGAGAATCCATTCACAATGCGGAACTGTGAGAATCCATTCACAATGGGGATCTGTGAGAATCCATCTCACAATGGGACCTGTGAGAATCCATTCACAATGAGACCTGTGAGATTCCATCACAATGGAGACCTGTGAGAATCCATTCACAATGGAGGACCTTTGAGAATCCATTCACAATGGGGACCTGTGAGAATCCATTCACAATGGAGACCTGTGAGAATCATTCACAATGGAGAACTGTGAGAATCCATTCACAATGAGGACCTGTGAGAATCCATTCACAATGGGACCTGTGAAATCAATTCACATTGGAGACCTGTGAGAATAATTCACAATGGGGACCTGTGAGAATCCATTTCACAATGGAGGACCCTGTGAGAATCCATTCCAATGGAGACCTGTGAGAATCATTCACAATGGAGACCTGTGAGACTCCATTCACAATGGCGACCTGTGAGAATCCATTCACAATGGGGACCTCTGAGATCATACACAATGGAGACCTGTGAGAATCCATTCACAATGGAGACCCCTGTGAGAATCCATTCACAATGGAGACCTGTGAGAATCCATTCACAATGGGAGCTGTGAGAATCCATTCACAATGGGGACCTGTGAGAATCCATTCACCAATGGAGGACCTGTGAGAATCCATTCACATTGGAGACCTGTGAGAATCCATTCACAATGAGGACTGTGAGAATTCCATTCACAATGAGGAACTGTGAGAATCCATTCCACAATGGAGAACTGTGAGAATCCATTCACAATGGAGACCTGTGAGAATCCATTCACAATGGTGGACCTGTGAGAATCCATTCACAATGAGGACTGTGAGAATCCATTCACAATGAGGACCTTGTGAGAATCCATTCACAGTGGGGGACCTGTGAGAATCCATTCACAATGAGGACCTGTGAGAATCCATTCACAATGAGGAACTGTGAGAATCCATTCACAATGGGGACCTGTGAGAATCCATTCACAATGGAGGACCTGTGAGAATCCATTCACAATGAGGACCTGTGAGAATCCATTCACAATGAGGACCTGTGAGAATCTATTCACAATGAGACTGGTGACCTATGAGACCAATCCATTCACAATGGGACCTGTGAGAATCCATTCACAATGGAGACCTTTGAGAATCCATTCACAATGAGGACCTGTGAGAATCCTTTCACGATGGAGGACCTGTGAGAATTCCATTCACAATGGAGACCTGTGAGAATCCATTCACAATGGAGGACCTGTGAGAATCCATTCACAATGTGGACCTGTGAGAATCCATTCACAATGGGACCTTGAGAAATCCATTCACAATGGGACCTGTTTCCACCCAATGATGACCTGAGATCCATTCACAATGAGGACCTGTGAGAATCCATTCCACAATGGAGACCTGTGAGAATCCATTCACAATGGAGACCTGTGAGAATCCATTCACAATGGGGACTGTGAGAATCCATTCACAATGGGGACCTGTGAGAATCCAATTCACAATTGAGGACCTGTGAGAATCCATTTCACAATGGAGGACCTGTGAGAATCCATTCACAATGAGGACCTGTGAGAATCCATTCACAATGAGGACCTGTGAGATCCATTCACAATGGAGGACCTGTGAGAATCCATTCACATTGCGACCTGTGAGAATCCATTCACAATGAGGACCTGTGAGAATCCATTCACAATGAGGACTGTGAGAATCCATTCACAATGGGACCTGTGAGATCCATTCACAATGGAGACCTGTGAGAATCCATTCACAATGGGGACTGTGAGAATCAATAAAAAGGAGCCACCGCCTGTGAGATTCCATTCACAATGGGGACCTGTGAAATCCCATTCACAATGAGGCCCTGTGAGAATCCATCTCACAATGAGGACCTGTGAGAATCCATTCACAAATGGGGACCTGTGAGAATCCATTTCAGAATGGGAATGACCGATTCCATTCTCAATGGAGGACCTGTGAGAGATCATTTCACAATGGGACCTTTGGAGATTCCATTCACATGAGGACCTGTTAGAGTCCATTCACAATAGGGGACCTGTAATAGTCCATTCAACAATGGAGAGCCGAGAGAATCCATTCACAATGGAGACCTGTGAGAATCCATTCACAATGAGGACCTGTGAGATCCATTCACAATGAGACCTGTGAGAATCCATTCACAATGGAGGACCTGTGAGAATCCATTCACAATGGGGACCTGTGAGAATCCATTCACAATGGAGACCTGTGAGAATCCATTCACAATGAGGACCTGGAGATTCCATTCACAATGGAGACCATGAGATCCATTCACAATGGGGACCTGTGAGAATCCATTCACAATGAGGACCTTTGAGAATCCAGTTCACAATGAGACCTGTGAGAATCCATTCACAATGGTGACCTGTGAGAATCCATTCACATGAGACCTGTGAGAATCCATTCACATATGGGACCTGTGAGAGATCCATTCACAATGGAGACCTGTGAGAATCCATTCACAATGGGAGACCAGTGAGAATCCATCACAAAGAGGACCTGTGAGAATCCATTCACAATGAGAACTGTGAGAATCCATTCACAATGGAGACCTGTGAGAGTCCATTCACAATGGGGACCTGTGAGAATCCATTCACAATGGGGTCCTGTGAGAATCCATTCACAATGAGGACCTGTGAGAATCCATTCACAATGAGGACCTGTGAGAATCCATTCACAATGAGGACCTGTGAGAATCCATTCACAGTGGTGACCTGTGAGAATCCATTCACAATGGGGACCTGTGAGAATCCATTCACAATGGAGTACCTGTGAGAATCCATTCACAATGAGGACCTGTGAGAATCCATTCACAATGAGGACCTGTGAGAATCCATTCACAATGAGGACCTGTGAGAATCCATTCACAAGTGGGACCTGTGAGAATCCATTCACAATGAGACCTGAGATCCATTCACATTGGGTACCTGTGAGAATCCATTCACAATGAGGACCTGTGAGAATCCATTCACAATGGAGACCTGTGAGAATCCATTCACAATGAGGACCTGTGAGAATCCATTCACAATGGCGGACCTGTGAGAATCCATTCACAATGGGGACCTGTGAGAATCCATTCACAATGGAGACCTGTGAGAATCCATTCACAATGAGGACCTGTGAGAATCCATTCACAATGAGGACCTGTGAGAATCATTCACAATGGGGACCTGTGAGAATCCATTCACAATGGAGACCTGTGAGAATCCATTCACAATGAGGACCTGTGAGAATCCATTCACAATGGAGGACCTGTGAGAATCCATTCACAATGAGGACCTGTGAGAATCCATTCACAATGAGGACCTGTGAGAATCCATTCACAATGAGGACCTGTGAGAATCCATTCACAATGGGACCTGTGAGAATCCATTCACAATGAGGACCTGTGAGAATCCATTCACAATGGAGACCTGTGAGAATCCATTCACAATGAGGACCTGTGAGAATCCATTCACAATGGGGACCTGTGAGAATCCATTCACAATGGGGACCTGTGAGAATCCATTCACAATGGAGACCTGTGAGAATCCATTCACAATGGGGACCTGTGAGAATCCATTCACAATGGGGACCTGTGAGAATCCATTCACAATGGAGACCTGTGAGAATCCATTCACAATGGGACCTGTGAGAATCCATTCACAATGGGACCTGTGAGAATCCATTCACAATGGAGACCTGTGAGAATCCATTCACAATGGAGACCTGTGAGAATCCATTCACAATGAGGACCTGTGAGAATCCATTCACAATGAGGACCTGTGAGAATCCATTCACAATGAGGACCTGTGAGAATCCATTCACAATGGAGACCTGTGAGATCCATTCACAATGGGGACCTGTGAGAATCCATTCACAATGAGGACCTGTGAGAATCCATTCACAATGAGGACCTGTGAGAATCCATTCACAATGGGACCTGTGAGAATCCATTCACAATGGGGACCTGTGAGAATCCATTCACAATGAGGACCTGTGAGAATCCATTCACAATGGGGACCTGTGAGAATCCATTCACAATGGAGGACCTGTGAGAATCCATTCACAATGGAGACCTGTGAGAATCCATTCACAATGGAGGACTCTGTGAGAATCCATTCACAATGGGACCTGTGAGAATCCATTCACAATGGAGACCTGTGAGAATCCATTCACAATGAGGACCTGTGAGATCCATTCACAATGGGACCTGTGAGAATCCATTCACAATGGGGACCTGTGAGAATCCATTCACAATGAGACCTGTGAGAATCCATTCACAATGGAGGACCTGTGAGAATCCATTCACAATGGGGACCTGTGAGAATCCATTCACAATGGAGACCTGTGAGAATCCATTCACAATGGGGACCTGTTAGAATCCATTCACAATGGGACCTGTGAGAATCCATTCACAATGAGGACCTTTGAAGAATCCATTCACAATGAGGACCTGTGAGAATCCATTCACAATGAGACCTGTGAGAATCCATTCACAATGAGGGCCTGTGAGAATCCATTCACAATGAGGACCTGTGAGAATCCATTCACAATGGAGACTGTGAGAATCCATTCACAATGGGGACCTGTGAGAATCCATTCACAAAGGTGACCTGTGAGAATCCATTCACAATGAGACTGTGAGAATCCATATTAATGAGCCCTGTGAGAATCCATTCACAATGGGAACTGTGAGAATCCATTCACAATGGGGACCTGTGAGAATCCATTCACAATGAGGACCTGAGAGAATCCATTCACAATGGGACTGTGAGAATCCATTCACAATGGAGACTGTTGAGAATCCATTCACAATGGAGACCTGTGAGAATCCATTCACAATGGGGACCTGTGAGAATCCATTCACAATGGGGACCTGTAGAATCCATTCACAATGAGGACCTGTGAGAATCCATTCACAATGAGAACCTGTGAGAGTCCATTCACAATGAGGACCTGTGAGAATCCATTCACAATGGGGACCTGTGAGAATCCATTCACAATGGGGACCTGTGAGAATCCATTCACAATGGGGACCTGTGAGAATCCATTCACAATGGGGACCTGTGAGAATCCATTCACAATGGGGACCTGTGAGAATCCATTCACAATGGAGACCTGTGAGAATCCATTCACAATGAGGACCTGTGAGAATCCATTCACAATGGAGACCTGTGAGAATCCATTCACAATGAGGACCTGTGAGAATCCATTCACAATGGGGACCTGTGAGAATCCATTCACAATGGGGACCTGTGAGAATCCATTCACAATGAGGACCTGTGAGAATCCATTCACAATGGGGACCTGTGAGAATCCATTCACAATGAGGACCTGTGAGAATCCATTCACAATGGAGGACTGTGAGAATCCATTCACAATGGAGACCTGTGAGAATCCATTCACAATGGGGACCTGTGAGAATCCATTCACAATGAGGACCTGTGAGAATCCATTCACAATGAGGACCTGTGAGAATCCATTCACAATGGGGACCTGTGAGAATCCATTCACAATGAGGACCTGTGAGAATCCATTCACAATGAGGACCTGTGAGAATCCATTCACAATGGAGACCTGTGAGAATCCATTCACAATGAGGACCTGTGAGAATCCATTCACAATGGGGACCTGTGAGAATCCATTCACAATGGGGACCTGTGAGAATCCATTCACAATGAGGACCTGTGAGAATCCATTCACAATGAGGACCTGTGAGAATCCATTCACAATGGAGACCTGTGAGAATCCATTCACAATGAGGACCTGTGAGAATCCATTCACAATGGGGACCTGTGAGAATCCATTCACAATGGGGACCTGTGAGAATCCATTCACAATGAGGACCTGTGAGAATCCATTCACAATGGGGACCTGTGAGAATCCATTCACAATGAGGACCTGTGAGAATCCATTCACAATGGGAACTGTGAGAATCCATTCACAATGGGGACCTGTGAGAATCCATTCACAATGGGGACCTGTGAGAATCCATTCACATTGGAGACCTGTGAGAATCCATTCACAATGAGGACCTGTGAGAATCCATTCACAATGGATACCTGTGAGAATCCATTCACAATGGAGACCTGTGAGAATCCATTCACAATGAGGACCTGTGAGAGTCCATTCACAATGGAGGACCTGTGAGAATCCATTCACAATGAGACCTGTGAGAATCCATTCACATGAGGACCTGTGAGAATCCTTCACAATGAGGACCTGTGAGAGTCCATTCACAATGGAGACCTGTGAGAATCCTTCACAATGGGGAACTGTGAGAATCCATTCACAATGGTGACCTGTGAGAATCCATTCACAATGAGGGACCTGTGAGAATCCATTCACAATGGAGGACCTGTGAGAGATCCATTCACAATGAGGACCTGTGAGAATCCATTCACAATGGAGACCTGTGAGAATCCATTCACAATGGAGACCTGTGAGGACCTTTGAGAAGTCCATTCACAATGAGGACCTGTGAGAATCCATTCACAATGAGGACCTGTGAGAATCCATTCACATGGAGACCTGTGAGAATCCATTCACAATGGGGACCTGTGAGAATCCATTCACAATGGAGACCTGTGAGAATCATTCACAATGAGGACCTGTGAGAATCCATTCACAATGAGACCTGTGAGAATCCATTCACAATGAGGACCTGTGAGAATCCATTCACAATGAGGTCCTGTGAGAATCATTCACAGAGGACCTGTGAGAATCCATTCACAATGGAGACCTGTGAGAATCCATTCACAATGGGGAACTGTGAGAATCCATTCACAATGGAGCCTGTGAGAATCCATTCACAATGGAGACCTGTGAGAATCCATTCACAATGAGACCTGTGAGAATCCATTCACAATGGAGACCTGTGAGAATCCATTCACAATGAGGGACCTGTGAGAATCCATTCACAATGAGGACCTGTGAGAATCCATTCACAATGAGGGACCTGTGAGAATCCATTCACAATGGGACCTGTGAGAATCCATTCACAATTGGAGACCTGTGAGAATCCATTCACAATGAGGACCTGTGAGAATCCATTCACAATGAGACCTGTGAGAGTCCATTCACAATGGGACTGAATCAGGGACCTGTGAGAATCCATTCACAATGGAGAACTGTGAGAATCCATTCACAATGAGGACCTGTGAGAATCCATTCACAATGGAGGACCTGTGAGAATCCATTCACAATGGGAGACCTGTGAGAATCCATTCACAATGAGGACCTGTGAGAATCCATTCACAATGGAGGACCTATGAGAATCCATTCACAATGAGGACCTGTGAGAATCCATTCACAATGAGGACCTGTGAGAATCCATTCACAATGGGGACCTGTGAGAATCCATTCACAATGAGGACCTGTGAGAATCCATTCACAATTGGGACCTGTGAGAATCCATTCACAATGGAGACCTGTGAGAATCCATTCATGGGGGGGGGGGGCTGTGACCATTCAATGGGGACCTGTGAGAAGTCCATTCACAATGGGGAGACCTGTGAGAATCCATTCACAATGTGGACCTGTGAGAATCCATTCACAATGGAGACTGTGAGAATCCATTCACAATGGGGTCCTGTGAGAATCCATTCACAATGGAGACCTGTGAGAATCCATTCACAATGGAGACCTGTGAGGATCCATTCACAATGGAGACGTGTGAGAATCCATTCACAATGAGGACCTGTGAGAGTCCATTCACAATGAGGACCTGTGAGAATCCATTCACAATGGAGGACCTGTGAGAATCCATTCACAATGGAGACCTGTGAGAATCCATTCACAATGGGGACCTGTGAGAATCCATTCACAATGAGGACCTGTGAGAATCCATTCACAATGGGGACCTGTGAGAATCCATTCACAATGGGGACCTGTGAGAATCCATTCACAATGAGGACCTGTGAGAATCCATTCACAATGAGGACCTGTGAGAATCCATTCACAATGGAGACCTGTGAGAATCCATTCACAATGAGGACCTGTGAGAATCCATTCACAATGGGACCTGTGAGAATCCATTCACAATGGGGACCTGTGAGAATCCATTCACAATGGGACCTGTGAGAATCCATTCACAATGGGGACCTGTGAGAATCCATTCACAATGAGGACCTGTGAGAATCCATTCACAATGAGGACCTGTGAGAATCCATTCACAATGGAGACCTGTGAGAATCCATTCACAATGGAGGACCTGTGAGAATCCATTCACAATGGAGGACCTGTGAGAATCCATTCACAATGAGGACCTGTGAGAATCCATTCACAATGGGGACCTGTGAGAATCCATTCACAATGGGGACCTGTGAGAATCCATTCACAATGGGACCTGTGAGAATCCATTCACAATGAGGACCTGTGAGAATCCATTCACAATGAGGGACCTGTGAGAATCCATTCACAATGAGGACCTGTGAGAATCCATTCACAATGGGACCTGTGAGAATCCATTCACAATGAGGACCTGTGAGAATCCATTCACAATGGAGGACCTGTGAGAATCCATTCACAATGGGACCTGTGAGAATCCATTCACAATGAGGACCTGTGAGAATCCATTCACAATGAGGACCTGTGAGAATCCATTCACAATGGAGGACCTGTGAGAATCCATTCACAATGAGGACCTGTGAGAATCCATTCACAATGAGGACCTGTGAGAATCCATTCACAATGGGGACCTGTGAGAATCCATTCACAATGGGAGACCTGTGAGAATCCATTCACAATGAGGGACCTGTGAGAATCCATTCACAATGGAGACCTGTGAGAATCCATTCACAATGAGACCTGTGAGAATCATTCACAATGGGACCTGTGAGAATCCATTCACAATGGGAACCTGTGAGAATCCATTCACAATGAGGACTGTGAGAATCCATTCACAATGAGGACCTGTGAGAATCCATTCACAATGAGACCTGTGAGAGATCCATTCACAATGGTGACCTGTGAGAATCCATTCACAATGGGACCTGTGAGAATCCATTCACAATGGGGGACCTGTGAGAATCCATTCACAATGAGGACCTGTGAGAATCCATTCACAATGAGGGATCTGGGAGAATACATTCACAATGAGGACCTGTGAGAATCCATTCACAGTGGGAACCTGTGAGAATCCATTCACAATGGGGATCTTGAGAATCCATTCACAATGAGGATCTGTGAGATTCCATTCACAATGGAGCCCTGTGAGAATCCATTCACAATGGGGACCTGTGAGAATCATTCACAATGGAGCCTGTGAGAATCCATACACAATGGGGACCTGTGAAAATCCATACACAATGAGGACCTGTGAGAATCCATTCACAATGGAGACCTGTGAGAATCCATTCACAATGAGGACCTGTGAGAATCCATTCACAATGGGGACCTGTGAGAATCCATTCACAATGGAGACCTGTGAGAATCCATTCACAATGGGGACCTGTGAGAATCCATTCACAATGAGGACCTGTGAGAATCCATTCACAATGGGGACCTGTGAGAATCCATTCACAATGGAGACCTGTGAGAATCCATTCACAATGGAGACCTGTGAGAATCCATTCACAATGAGGACCTGTGAGAATCCATTCACAATGGAGACCTGTGAGAATCCATTCACAATGGAGACCTGTGAGAATCCATTCACAATGGAGACCTGTGAGAATCCATTCACAATGGAGACCTGTGAGAATCCATTCACAATGAGGACCTGTGAGAATCCATTCACAATGAGGACCTGTGAGAATCCATTCACAATGGGACCTGTGAGAATCCATTCACAATGGAGACCTGTGAGAATCCATTCACAATGGGGACCTGTGAGAGTCCATTCACAATGAGGAACTGTGAGAATCCATTCACAATGGGGACCTATGAGATTCCATTCACAATGGAGACCTGTGAGAGTCCATTCACAATGAGGACCTGTGAGAGTCCATTCACAATGAGGACCTGTGAGAATCCATTCACAATGAGACTGTGAGAATCCATTCACAATGGAGAGCTGTGAGAATCCATTCACAATGGGGACCTGTGAGAAACCATTCACAATGGGGACCTGTGACAATCCATTCACAGTGGAGACCTGTGAGAATACATTCACAATGAGGACCTGTGAGAGTCCATTCACAATGAGGACCTGTGAGAGTCCATTCACAATGGAGACCTGTGAGAATCCGTTCACAATGGAGACCTGTGAGAATCCATTCACAATGGGGACATGTGAGAATCCATTCACAATGAGGATCTGTGAGAATCCATTCACAATGAGGACCTGTGAGAGTCCATTCACAATGAGGACCTGTGAGAATCCATTCACATTGCCGTCCTGTGAGAATCCATTCACAATGAGGACCTCTGAGAATCCATTCACAATGAGGACCTGTGAGAATCCATTCACAATGGGGACATGTGAGAATCCATTCACAATGAGGACCTGTGAGAATCCATTCACAATGGGGACCTGTGAGAATCTATTCACAATGAGGACCTGTGAGAATCCATTCACAATGAGTACCTGTGAGAATCCATTCACAATGGGTACCTGTGAGAATCCATTCACAATGAGGACCTGTGAGAGTCCATTCACAATGAGGACCTGTGAGAATCCATTCACAATGAGGACCTGTGAGAATCCATTCACAATGAGGACCTGTGAGAATCCATTCACAGTGGTGACCTGTGAGAATCCATTCACAATGGGGACCTGTGAGAATCCATTCACAATGGGTACCTGTGAGAATCCATTCACAATGAGGACCTGTGAGAATCCATTCACAATGAGGACCTGTGAGAATCCATTCACAATGAGGACCTGTGAGAATCCATTCACAATGGGGACCTGTGAGAATCCATTCACAATGGAGACCTGTGAGAATCCATTCACAATGAGGACCTGTGAGAATCCATTCACAATGTGGACCTGTGAGAATCCATTCACAATGGGGACCTGTGAGAATCCATTCACAATGGGACCTGTGAGAATCCATTCACAATGGGGACCTGTGAGAATCCATTCACAATGGGACCTGTGAGAATCCATTCACAATGGGGACCTGTGAGAATCCATTCACAATGGAGACCTGTGAGAATCCATTCACAATGAGGACCTGTGAGAATCCATTCACAATGGGACCTGTGAGAATCCATTCACAATGGAGACCTGTGAGAATCCATTCACAATGGAGACCTGTGAGAATCCATTCACAATGGGGACCTGTGAGAATCCATTCACAATGGGGACCTGTGAGAATCCATTCACAATGGAGACCTGTGAGAATCCATTCACAATGAGGACCTGTGAGAATCCATTCACAATGAGGACCTGTGAGAATCCATTCAGAATGAAGACCTGTGAGAGTCCATTCACAATGGAGACCTGTGAGAATCCATTCACAATGGGGACCTGTGAGAGTCCATTCACAATGAGGACCTGTGAGAGTCCATTCACAATGGGGACCTGTGAGAATCCATTCACAATGAGGACCTGAGAGAATCCATTCACAATGGAGACCTGTGAGAATCCATTCACAATGGGGACCTGTGAGATTCCATTCACAATGGAGACCTGTGAGAATCCATTCACAATGGAGACCTGTGAGAATCCATTCACAATGAGGACCTGTGAGAATCCATTCACAATGGAGACCTGTGAGAATCCATTCACAATGGAGACCTGTGAGAATCCATTCACAATGGAGACCAGTGAGAATCCATTCACAATGAGGACCTGTGAGAATCCATTCACAATGGGGACCTGTGAGAATCCATTCACAATGGAGACCTGTGAGAATCCATTCACAATGGAGACCTGTGAGAATCCATTCACAATGGAGACCTGTGAGAATCCATTCACAATGGAGACCTGTGAGAATCCATTCACAATGAGACCTGTGAGAATCCATTCACAATGGAGGACTGTGAGAATCCATTCACAATGGGGACCTGTGAGAATCCATTCACAATGGAGGACCTGTGAGAATCCATTCACAATGGGACCTGTGAGAATCCATTCACAATGGAGGACCTGTGAGAATCCATTCACAATGGGGACCTGTGAGAATCCATTCACAATGGGGACCTGTGAGAATCCATTCACAATGAGGACCTGTGAGAATCCATTCACAATGAGGACCTGTGAGAATCCATTCACAATGGAGACCTGTGAGAATCCATTCACAATGGAGACCTGTGAGAATCCATTCACAATGGGGACCTGTGAGAATCCATTCACAATGGGGACCTGTGAGAATCCATTCACAATGGGACCTGTGAGAATCCATTCACAATGGAGACCTGTGAGAATCCATTCACAATGAGGACCTGTGAGAATCCATTCACAATGAGGACCTGTGAGAATCCATTCACAATGGAGACCTGTGAGAATCCATTCACAATGAGGACCTGTGAGAATCCATTCACAATGGAGACCTGTGAGAATCCATTCACAATGGGGACCTGTGAGAATCCATTCACAATGAGGACCTGTGAGAATCCATTCACAATGGGACCTGTGAGAATCCATTCACAATGAGGACCTGTGAGAATCCATTCACAATGGAGACCTGTGAGAATCCATTCACAATGGGACCTGTGAGAATCCATTCACAATGGGGACCTGTGAGAATCCATTCACAATGGAGGACCTGTGAGAATCCATTCACAATGGAGACCTGTGAGAATCCATTCACAATGAGGACCTGTGAGAATCCATTCACAATGAGGACCTGTGAGAATCCATTCACAATGAGGACCTGTGAGAATCCATTCACAATGAGGGACCTGTGAGAATCCATTCACAATGGAGACCTGTGAGAATCCATTCACAATGGGACCTGTGAGAATCCATTCACAATGGGGACCTGTGAGAATCCATTCACAATGGGGACCTGTGAGATCCATTCACAATGGGGACCTGTGAGAATCCATTCACAATGAGACCTGTGAGAATCCATTCACATGGAGGACATGTGAGAATCCATTCACAATGAGGACCTGTGAGAATCCATTCACAATGGGGACTGTGAGAATCCATTCACAATGGGGACTGTGAGAATCCATTCACAATGAGGACCTGTGAGAATCCATTCACAATGGAGACCTGTGAGAATCCATTCACAATGGGGACCTGTGAGAATCCATTCACAATGAGACCTGTGAGAATCCATTCACAATGAGACCTGTGAGAATCCATTCACAATGTGGACCTGTGAGAATCCATTCACAATGGAGGACCTGTGAGAATCCATTCACAATGGGACCTGTGAGAATCCATTCACAATGAGGATCTTTGTAGAGTCCATTCACAATGGGGACCTGTGAGAATCCATTCACAATGGAGACCTGTGAGAATCCATTCACAATGAGGACCTGTGAGAATCCATTCACAATGAGGACCTGTGAGAATCCATTCACAATGGAGGACCTGTGAGAATCCATTCACAATGAGGACCTGTGAGAATCCATTCACAATGAGGACCTGTGAGAATCCATTCACAATGGGGACTGTGAGAATCCATTACAATGGAGACCTGTGAGAATCCATTCACAATGAGGGACCTGTGAGAATCCATTCACAATGAGGACTGTGAGAATCCATTCACAATGGGGACCTGTGAGAATCCATTCACAATGGAGGACCTGTGAGAATCCATTCACAATGGGGACCTGTGAGAATCCATTCACAATGGGACCTGTGAGAATCCATTCACAATGAGACCTGTGAGAATCCATTCACAATGGAGGACCTGTGAGAATCCATTCACAATGGAGACCTGTGAGAATCCATTCACAATGGGGACCTGTGAGAATCCATTCACAATGTGGACCTGTGAGAATCCATTCACAATGGAGGACCTGTGAGAATCCATTCACAATGGGACCTGTGAGAATCCATTCACAATGGGGACCTGTGAGAATCCATTCACAATGGAGGACCTGTGAGAATCCTTCACAATGAGGACCTGTGAGAAGTCCATTCACAATGGAGACCTGTGAGAATCCATTCACAATGGAGACCTGTGAGAATCCATTCACAATGGAGAACCTGTGAGAATCCATTCACAATGGAGACCTGTGAGAATCCATTCACAATGAGGACCTGTGAGAATCCATTCACAATGAGGACCTGTGAGAATCCATTCACAATGAGGACCTGTGAGAATCCATTCACAATGTGAACCTGTGGAGAATCCATTCACAGTGGAGACCTGTGAGAATCCATTCACATGGGGACCTGTGAGAATCCATTCACAATGGGAGACCTGTGAGAATCCATTCACAATGGGGACCTGTGAGAATCCATTCACAATGAGGAGCCTGTGAGAATCCATTCACAATGAGGACCTGTGAGAATCCATTCACAGATGGGGACCTGTGAGAATCCATTCACAATGGAGACCTGTGAGAATCCATTCACAATGGAGACCTGTGAGAATCCATTCACAATGGAGGACCTGTGAGAATCCATTCACAATGAGGACCTGTGAGAATCCATTCACAATGAGGACCTGTGAGAATCCATTCACAATGGAGGACTGTGAGAATCCATTCACAATGAGGACCTGTGAGAATCCATTCACAATGGGGACCTGTGAGAATCCATTCACAATGGGACCTGTGAGAATCCATTCACAATGGAGGACCTGTGAGAATCCATTCACAATGAGGACCTGTGAGAATCCATTCACAATGGAGACTGTGAGAATCCATTCACAATGAGGACCTGTGAGAATCCATTCACAATGGGACCTGTGAGAATCCATTCACAATGGGGACCTGTGAGAATCCATTCACAATGAGACCTGTGAGAATCCATTCACAATGAGGACCTGTGAGAATCCATTCACAATGAGGACCTGTGAGAATCCATTCACAATGAGGACCTGTGAGAATCCATTCACAATGGAGACCTGTGAGAATCCATTCACAATGGGGACCTGTGAGAATCCATTCACAATGAGGACCTGTGAGAATCCATTCACAATGGAGACCTGTGAGAATCCATTCACAATGGGGACCTGTGAGAATCCATTCACAATGGAGACCTGTGAGAATCCATTCACAATGGGGACCTGTGAGAATCCATACACAATGAGGACCTGTGAGAATCCATTCACAATTGGGACCTGTGAGAATCCATTCACAATGGAGACCTGTGAGAATCCATTCACAATGGAGACCTGTGAGAATCCATTCACAATGGAGAACTGTGAGAATCCATTCACAATGGGGTCCTGTGAGAATCCATTCACAATGGAGACCTGTGAGAATCCATTCACAATGGAGACCTGTGAGAATCCATTCACAATGGAGACCTGTGAGAATCCATTCACAATGAGGACCTGTGAGAATCCATTCACAATGAGGAACTGTGAGAATCCATTCACAATGGGGACCTGTGAGAATCCATTCACAATGTAGACCTGTGAGAATCCATTCACAATTGGGACCTGTGAGAATCCATTCACAATGAGGACCTGTGAGAATCCATTCACAATGAGGACCTGTGAGAATCCATTCACAATGGGGACCTGTGAGAATCCATTCACAATGGAGACCTGTGAGAATCCATTCACAATGGGGACCTGTGAGAATCCATTCACAATGAGGACCTGTGAGAATCCATTCACAATGAGGACCTGTGAGAATCCATTCACAATGGAGACCTGTGAGAATCCATTCACAATGGAGACCTGTGAGAATCCATTCACAATGAGGACCTGTGAGAATCCATTCACAATGGAGAACTGTGAGAATCCATTCACAATGGAGACCTGTGAGAATCCATTCACAATGGGGACCTGTGAGAATCCATTCACAATGGGGACCTGTGAGAATCCATTCACAATGGAGACCTGTGAGAATCCATTCACAATGAGGACCTGTGAGAGTCCATTCACAATGAGGACCTGTGAGAGTCCATTCACAATGGAGACCTGTGAGAATCCTTTCACAATGGAGACCTGTGAGAATCCATTCACAATGGGGACATGTGAGAATCCATTCACAATGAGGATCTGTGAGAATCCATTCACAATGAGGACCTGTGAGAGTCCATTCACAATGAGACCTGTGAGAATCCATTCACAATGCCGACCTGTGAGAATCCATTCACAATGAGGACCTGTGAGAATCCATTCACAATGGGGACCTGTGAGAATCCATTCACAATGAGGACCTGTGAGAATCCATTCACAATGAGGACCTGTGAGAGTCCATTCACAATGGAGACCTGTGAGAATCCATTCACAATGAGGACCTGTGAGAATCCATTCACAATGAGTACCTGTGAGAATCCATTCACAATGGGTACCTGTGAGAATCCATTCACAATGAGGACCTGTGAGAGTCCATTCACAATGAGGACCTGTGAGAATCCATTCACAATGAGGACCTGTGAGAATCCATTCACAATGAGGACCTGTGAGAATCCATTCACAGTGGTGACCTGTGAGAATCCATTCACAATGGGGACCTGTGAGAATCCATTCACAATGGGTACCTGTGAGAATCCATTCACAATGAGGACCTGTGAGAATCCATTCACAATGAGGACCTGTGAGAATCCATTCACAATGAGGACCTGTGAGAATCCATTCACAGTGGGGACCTGTGAGAATCCATTCACAATGGAGACCTGTGAGAATCCATTCACAATGAGGACCTGTGAGATTCCATTCACAATGGAGCCCTGTGAGAATCCATTCACAATGGGGATCTGTGAGAATCCATTCACAATGCGGACCTGTGAGAATCCATTCACAATGGGGACCTGTGAGAATCCATTCACAATGGGGACCTGTGAGAATCCATTCACAATGAGGACCTGTGAGAATCCATTCACAATGGAGACCTGTGAGAATCCATTCACAATGAGGACCTGTGAGAATCCATTCACAATGGGGACCTGTGAGAATCCATTCACAATGGAGACCTGTGAGAATCCATTCACAATGAGGACCTGTCAGAATCCATTCACAATGTGGACCTGTGAGAATCCATTCACAATGGGGACCTATGAGAATCCATTCACAATGGAGACCTGTGAGAATCCATTCACAATGAGGACCTGTCAGAATCCATTCACAATGAGGGCCTGTGAGAATCCATTCACAATGGAGACCTGTGAGAATCCATTCACAATGGAGACCTGTGAGAATCCATTCACAATGGGGACTTGTGAGAGTCCATTCACAATGGGGACCTGTGAGAATCCATTCACAATGGGGATCTGGGAGAATACATTCACAATGAGGACCTGTGAGACTCCATTCACAATGGAGACCTGTGAGAATCCATTCACAATGGGGATCTGTGAGAATCCATTCACAATGAGGATCTGTGAGAATACATTCACAATGGAGACCTGTGAGAATCCATTCACAATGGGGACCTGTGAGAATACATTCACAATGGAGCCCTGTGAGAATCCATTCACAATGGGACCTGTGAAAATCCATACACAATGAGACCTGTGAGAATCCATTCACAATGGGACCTGTGAGAATCCATTCACAATGAGGACCTGTGAGAATCCATTCACAATGGAGACCTGTGAGAATCCATTCACAATGGGGATCTGTGAGAATCCATTCACAATGAGGACCTGTGAGAATCCATTCACAATGGAGACCTGTGAGAATCCATTCACAATGGGGACCTGTGAGAATACATTCACAATGGAGCCCTGTGAGAATCCATTCACAATGGGGACCTGTGAAAATCCATACACAATGAGGACCTGTGAGAATCCATTCACAATTGGGACCTGTGAGAATCCATGCACAATGGAGACCTGTGAGAATCCATTCACAATGGAGAACTGTGAGAATCCATTCACAATGGAGAACTGTGAGAATCCATTCACAATGAGGACCTGTGAGAATCCATTCACATGGGACCTGTGAGAAACCATTCACAATGCGGACCTGTGAGCAATCCCCATTACACAATGGGACCTGTGAGAATCCATTCACAATGAGGGACCTGTGAGAAGTCCATTCACAATTGAGGACCTGTGAGAATCCATTCACAATGAGGACCTGTGAGAATCCATTCACAATGGAGGACCTGTGAGAATCCATTCACAAGTGGTGGACCAGTGAGAATCCATTCACAATGAGGATCTGTGAGAATCCATTCACAATGTGGACCTGTGAGAATCCATTCACAATGAGGACCTTGAGAATCCATTCACAATGAGACCTGTGAGAATCCATTCACAATGAGGACCGGTGAGAATCCATTCACAGATGAGGGACCTGTGAGAATCCATTCACAATTGGAGACCTGTGAGAATCCATTCACAATGAGGACCTGTGAGAATCCATTCACAATGGGACCTGTGAGAATCCATTCACAATGGGGACTCTGTGAGAATCCATTCACAATGGGGACCTGTGAGAATCCATTCACAATGAGGACCTGTGAGATCCATTCACAATGGAGACCTGTGAGAATCCATTCACAATGGGATCTGTGAGAATCCATTCACAATGAGACCTGTGAGAATCATTCACATGGAGACCTGTGAGAATCCATTCACAATGGGGACCTGTGAGAATCCATTCACAATGGAGCCTGTGAGAATCCATTCACAATGGGGACTGTGAGAATCCATTCACAATGAGGACCTGTGAGAATCCATTCACAATGGGGACTGTGAGAATCCATTCACAATGAGGACTGTGAGAATCCATTCACAATGGAGACCTGTGAGAATCCATTCACAATGGGACCTGTGAGAATCCATTCACAATGGGATCTGTGAGAATCCATTCACAATGGAGACCTGTGAGAATCCATTCACAATGGGGACCTGTGAGAATCCATTCACAATGGAGACCTGTGAGAATCCATTCACAATGGGGACCTGTGAGAATCCATTCACAATG